>CAEMYA010000384.1:374388-391965 GCA_903131615.1 Diplodus sargus | reverse complement strand
GCTGCTGTTCCACCGTCTGGGGAGAACCCTGACGGTTCTCAGAGAATTAAATGCATTTTGCTGAAGCTGCAAATCCTGAAGGTGATTTTACATCGTGCATCCTGTCATGTCCATGTAGTGTTAGCAGATGTTACTGCATTTAATCATGACATGATTTGGCCTGAGTCCCTGAGTCCCGAGTCCATCTGACAGCACAATGATAATCCACATATTATATTTATATGTGCACCAATATTGGTGCACATATAAATATAATATGTGGATTATCATTGTGCTGTCAGATGGACTATGACAGGTCATAGCTATGACAAGGAATTATATGTAGTTTTATGTTTGTGTGTAATGTAAAACATGGCCTGTGAGGAACGAGGCTGAGCACTATCAGTGTCTGAGTCAGTTTCTGGCTCTGATGGCTCAAACGGGTCCGGCTGGGTCCATCGATGACGCTGCTAGTAGCTTCCATTGTTACTGTAGGTTAGGTCCTCCACAAAACTAAACAATATGTAACAATAAGACCCAAAGATATTATTTCAAAATTCGAATATAAAGACAAATCAATTTGCTCTACAATAAACCTCATGATTTTAATAGGTAAATTCCACATCCATAAGAGTAAATTTTCCAAGTCCCTCCCAAACTTTAATGTCTTCACAAATGTGTTTATTCTTTACATAGACACCTTAAAACTGATGCCAAATAGGAAAAGTGAACGGACACTACAATACTTAAAGTCATTTCACATAAAAAAAAAATAAAAAGGTTAGGTCCTCCTGCAGTACACGGAGGCAGCTCCCCTCCTGTGTGGGCGTGGCTCCAGCGCCTCTAACTGACACGCCCTCAGCGTTTCACAGCAGAGAGAAGTGCTTGTTTTTCCATGATTTTGAGACCTAATTTTATATACTTGGCAATTTTTTTAATCTTTCAAATTTGGCTCAGTGGTCAATGACACATGTTTCTGTGGTATGACAAACTCATCACACAAATTTATTTTTGCTCTACACGGACTTTAAGGTGTCAAAAGAAGCCACAAGTTAGATAAAATGACATTTGCTGTTTATCTGTTCTGCATCAAAGGGTCACTGTCCTGAGAGGACAGGATACACCCAAACATCAAGGAGTCATTGTGATGTAAAGAGAATGTTTTTATGACTGTTGTAACCGAAGGTAACCTCCTCACACTGACTGCACTTAAACGGAGATCAATTTAGAGTTCGTCAGAAGAACGCTCTCGCCTTCTTCTCCACGCTGCGTGAATAAACGAGATCTGATTTATTACGCTGAAGTCTGAAGTTCTTCGGAGATTTAGCAACTCTCTACCTCACAAAGGAGAATTTCCACAACATTTGGCGACGAGGATGGGATGGACGCTTCGCTGACTGTCACCCGCGCTTGAACTGAAGGAGCTGCCGGCTGGAAAAGTTCCGGTCCGACAAACGGAGGTCTGGATTCCGCCTGAAGTTTGACAAGGGAGGTGGACAACGGGCGCTCCATTTAATAAGTGAGTATGGCGTTTTGAATCATTTGCTCAATCCTAAAAAGCCTAGGTTTGATATTTGTAATCTTAATCCTGTGTGGTGTAATATCAAGTTTAAACGGGTCCGCGTTATAGGGGCCCAAAGATGTTCATGTAATTCCCGGTATTGATTGTGTGAAGCGTCCGCGACCAGAGGCGCCATTCCATATAAAGCTGTGTGTTTATGGAATTTTGAGTTAAAAAGAAAAACGAGAAAAACGAACAGAGCAGCACGAGGCTGTCAGCACTTAACGAGTAAAGTATACGAACAAATTTTTGGGGGATATAAAAGATGCAAATTTCCCTAAAACTTTTGAAGTCAGTACTTTTTGTCATTCAGCCTAGCATAAATTAAGGTGCCGCTGTTGACTTCCTAAATCTCACCATGTACCTCCCCCATCATGCCTAAAGGGAAAAACAAATGGGGGGTGGAGATCATTAAAAACACCTTAGGGTCATAAATGAAGCTGGTCAACATCCAGCAGTTGTTCTAACACTAGTGTTAAACATTCTATCACACTGGGTTTTCTTCAGTTGTTAATTCAACAAATGCATATTGGAGCATTCCTGTTCATCCTGACTCACAGTTCTGGGTTGCTTTCACTATCAATGGTAAAGATTTTATTATTGGATGCAGATGCCATAGGGCTTTTCCTCTCCAATTTCACTTTGGATTGCAGTAAAGCTGAGAAATTAGCATTAGTAGCCATTGTGTGTTAATACACTTGTTCAGTACCTTTGACAATGTTTGTGTATATGTTTCTTATGCAGGAGCATTGTCAAACTGAGATGGTGTTTTCATTCTTGTTTTCTGGCAGAAAACGCTCCTAAACTTTTGAGGGACTAGTTGCAAATTCTTTTTAAATTGAAATGTGTTATTTTACCCCTGAAGATCGTAAATTGGGTCCAATTACATCCACAATCTTGGATGTTTTCAAAAAATCTGCGAATGAAATAACAAAAACAATAAACGATTGCCTTAATTGAATTTTGCAGGCTATTGTTGTCCATGGATTTTGAACAAATTGTGGAGATCTCCCAACACCTATATGGGTGTGGACATTTGGCCATGACTGACTATTTGACTTGGACTCCTGACACAGAGAAAGCTTCAACTGACTTAAAACAAGCTTTCTCAAGTTCCCCTATCCTAGTTTATCAAGCTTTATCAAATGTTTTAATCTTTTTGTTTTTGAATGTATAATGAGTTTTTTACAGAAGTTCTAACTCGGTCACATGGTGACAACCGACCTGTGAGATACTATTCAACAGAGAGAAGTATGGTTGTATGCCTCAAGGCTGTAGCGGATGCTAAGAAAGTAGTTCTTACCCCAGTTGTCATTGTTGCTATGTGCCTTTTTTAATTTAAATATCCCACATGCTGTTAAGTTTTTCATTCACAGGAAAAACCACCCACCTAACCCCAGCAAGACTGTTACACTGGAAAATATGTTGCTGAAAATGACTCATGTAATTTTTAAAACAATGTGCTGTCCTGAACACAACAGTTTTGCTCCCGACAGCTCAAGATGGAGAATCACATCCCTGTCTGGAAGTGGTTGACACGGAGTAAAAAACCAAGAGATGCACTCTTTGACATTTTCCCATTAACCTTGACTCTGTTTTCTTTGTAGATGGCTCTGCTATGAGAAACCCAACAGATGGATCCCTTTGTGTGTCATAACAAATATGCACTAACCATGACTAATATTCAAAATAACCTGTCTGCTCAGACAACTGTTTTCATTCTAGGGACCAAAAATCATGTCACAGTACATACTGACTCTCATAATGCATTGAATGTATGTCATGATTTTCCCACACACTATAGGAAATGAAGATTTCTTACTTCTACAGGAAGATCTACTGCTCCTAGAAGTCAAACAGTTAACCCGTTGTCTGCATTATTTTTACCTATGCAAATGTATATCTCATACAAGTGCTAATGACCCAGTGTCACTGGGAAAAGCAGATGCTAAGACAGCTCGTCAGCATTAAAATCAGAATACTGTATTCATCCCAAAAGGGAAAATTGTAATTTGTTTTAGATACTCTGTGCAAAGTAAAATAGAAATACAACATGAGTGGAAACAAGTGCTAAGATAAAGATATAAATAAAACAGTAAAATAGACAATAAAATGAAATTAAATCAAATATACAATAAAATAATACAATAATTAAATAGACAATCAGGGAATATATACAATATACAGTGAAATGGTAAGCGTTATAAATGAAAATGAGAATAAGTAATTATAGTTTGTTTGCCCTGTTTTTATAAAAAGCCATATGTTTCCGATCATCAAAGGGAGGAGTGATACTGTTTTAATGACCACAGGCAGAAATGACTTCCTGTGGTCCAGCTGCTCTCTCACCTGTCTCCTCCAATCTACAAATGGTTTTACCTGTCCTTTAACAAATGTATCTGTTTCAGACAGAAGCTGATGCTGTAGTAAAAAATCTCTATGGGAAAAAGAAAAAACTTTATTGACCTCCCATCTGACCTGTGGGTTGGTGTAAACGGCCTCCCAGTACTGCCTAACCATATTTCTTTTCTGTGCAAAGTTTGACACTTGGTCTTGACCATGATGAGGATGAAGAATATTGTAAATAGATTGTGACATGCGCCAGGATTTGTCAACTTTTTGTTAAAAATTTTGTTAAAAATTGTGTGATTTGTAAAACTTACAATGTTATCAGAGGTGTAGCAATCCCTCTCTCAGCCCATCCTAAACCTGAAGGTCTTTTTTTGAGCATTTAATAATAGATTTATTGAACTCACTCCATGTAGTAGGTATAAATATTGTTCCATTATTGTGAACAGTTTTATTTTTTCAAAATAAATTAACTGCTTTTCCATGTAAAAATGCAACAGTGATCTAAATTGATAAATCATTATTGAGGGAAGATAGATAAAAAGATAAATCAATTTATCAATCAATCAAAAATTATTAAATAAATAAATAATAAATTAAAATAAGGACGAATGATAATGATTCACATTGTGTAAATATTTTTTATACAAAACATCTCCAAAAGCTACACATAAACCTTAAATCTCATTGTGCTTGCCATCCAGCTAGTGGAGGTACAGTGAAACAAGCTAACCAGACCCTAAACATTTTTTTTTAAAAAACTGACGAAATTAATGGCACAAACAGATTCGTCATGGATTGAGTCTTTACCGCTTGCACTGATTTTATGAAAGGCTGCCCACATAAGATGACTAGACTTTCTCCTTACGAGATAATCACTGGCTGTCCTTTGAAGATAATTAACACCCCGTTTCCCTCAAAACAGGTTAACCCTCCATAAACGGATCTGATGCTGATATGTTTTAAGTTATATTGTGCATTTAACCATGCTTTTGAAGCTTATCTTCCATCAGGTAAACGCTGCCCTTCCAGAGCCTACGTTGGTGCAAAACTCCACAACATTCAGCCTAGAGATGAGGTAGTGGTGAAGGACCTGAGGAGAAGTCACTAGGCATCAACTGCAGTGGACAGGACCATATCTGGTGATGCTGACAACACCCACTGCCATTCGGATAGCTGAGAGGGACACCTGGAGCCATGCAATCCAGTGCACATCTTTTGCGAACCATGCCACTGAAGGAAGGACAACGAACTAACCTGCGGAGTGCAGAGAGGGGACGCCGCTGGACGATTATGGCTGCATCTTCATCTTTGGATTAGATCACTAAAATGGCCGTTTGCCATGTCCTGTTTTTTCAACAGAGCGAAATTGGAAGTCCAAATGTCCACATATATTCATATTTTTCACACAATCAGCAGATTCACCTGCAGTCATCGATCACACTGATATCATCCATACCGATACTCAGACACCCCATCTCGTACAAAAGAGTAAAGATGGACTGTCTACGAAAACAGGAGAAGACACAGAAGAACCGATGCAGGATCAAAAGAGCCTAAAAGGACACGGACTAAACTTTGCCAAGAGCATAAAAACTATTTCAACAAAATTAGTTTTATCTATTTTTACTATTGTTTTCTTTGAAAATATCATTGTATTTTAATTTTTGTAACACACAATGAGATTTCATTGATTCTTGTTTTTTGTTTTAAAAAATTGTTAATGGATCTTTTATTTTGAAACTGTCAATGTAATTTCTAAAAATGTTGTGTTGACACTTTGTGTCAAAAGGGAGGAATGTAAGAAATTACATAGTCTTACTGTTTGTGATCCAATGTGCTTAAGGACAGGAAGAGTGGAAAATGACATTTTGCTTAAGGTGTCAAAAGAAGCCACAGGTGGCGACACCTCCCCCACATGGGAAGATACACAAGTTAGATAAAATGACATTTGCTGTTTATCTGTTCTGCATCAAAGGGTCACTGTCCTGAGAGGACAGGATACACCCAAACATCAAGGAGTCATTGTGATGTAAAGAGAATGTTTTTATGACTGTTGTAACCGAAGGTAACCTCCTCACACTGACTGTACTTAAATGGAGATCAATTTAGAGTTCATCAGAAGAACGCTCTCGCCTTCTTCTCCACGCTGCGTGAATAAACGAGATCTGATTCATTACGCTGAAGTCTGACGTTCTTCGGAGATTTAGCAACTCTCTACCTCACAAAGGAGAATTTCCACAACATAGCCCCCCGTCTTCCCGGGATAAACCCTGTTTGATCTGGTTTGATTAACTTAGTTATATGTTGTTGCATTCTCTGTGCTAGTATGTTTGTTAATATTTTGGAATCATTACAGAGCAAACTGGCTGGTCTATATCCCTCACATGAGGTTGGATCTTTGCCTACCTTATGTAGCACGGAAATTATGGCTTCTGACCAAGTATATGGGGGGTTTCCTGTTGACAGAGCATAGTTAAAGACTTTACACAATACTGGTGTTATCTCTTCTGCAAAACATTTATAAAATTCACCTGGGAAGCCATCTGTACCTGGGGATTTGTTACTTTTAAGGGTTTTTTATAGTGTTGGCTATTTCTTGTGATGAAATTGGTTTTATCATATCAGATGCTTCTTCCGCTGTTAATGCTGGTAATCGTAGTTTTTTGACGAATTCTTGTGTTTTGGTTTCAATAAGATTAGACTCTGAGTCGCTATATACATTTTTATAATATTCTGCAAAGGCCCCAGCTATCTCTGTTGGCTTTGCCGTGATAAGTTTGGTACTGGGATGCCTAATTTTTGTGATTATTCTATTTGTTTGAGCTTTTCGCAGTTGAAATGCCAGTAACCGGCTTGCCCATTTCATAGTATCTTTGATTTATAAAACGGAGAGCTCCTTCTGCTTTATATGTTAAAAGTTCATCTAACTCACACCTAATTTTTTTTAGTTCGAGGAGAGTGGAGTTGTTAGACGTCCTTTTATGTTCTAACTCCAACTCTTTGATTTTGCTTTCTAGCTGTCCTTGTTGTTCTAATCGAGCTCTTTTCAATCTGGATGTTATTTCTATTATTTTCCCTCTTATAACTGCTTTTCCTCCCTCCCACAGAATTGATGGTGAGACCTTGCCATTGTCATTTATTTGGAAATATTACTTTAAATTTTGCTTTAGTTCTTTGACCACCTTTTCGTCTGATAGGATTGACACATTTAGTCTCCAGTACTTAAAGAAGGATTCCCTGCCCAGCTCCAGAGACAGCGTGATAGGGGCGTGGTCACTTATAGTTATGGGCTCTATACTGCAATTCCTAATCTTGTGTATCTGTTGTTTTGACACAAAAAAAAAAGTCTATTCTCGAGTAACTACCATGTCGGTTAGAATAGAAGGTAAAGTCTCTTCCTTTAGGATTATTATGTCTCCATGGATCAATAAGGCCTAATTCTTTTATAACATTATTTAAGACTTTGGATTTTTTTGTATTTGGTCGCCTCTCTGATGGCAACTTATCTAATTTACCATTCTGTATAGTATTGAAATCCCCCCCCATTATTATAATCCCTCGTCCATTACTTGTAATTATATTAGCTATGTTTTTAAAGAATGTTTCATTTTCCTCATTTGGGGCATATATGTTTAATATCGAAATAGTCTCATCTCCTATTGTGCCCACCGCCATGATACATCTTCCCATATCATCTTTAATCACTTTCTCTGCAGAGAATGGTAGGGATTTATTAATTAGTATGGCCACCCCCCTTTTCTTGCCATATGAAGCATGAAATATTTGGTCTACCCATTCCCTTTTCAGTTTTTTATGTTCATTCTCATTCAGGTGGGTTTCTTGTATTAGTGCAATTGCACATTGTAATTTCTTCAGCTGACTCAATATTTTCTCCCTCTTAATGGGATGATTTAAACCATGCACATTATAAGAAACAAGGTTCAACCTATTCATGATGCTTTAAGATGTAAGCCTTCCGCTCGGTTCCTCCTATAAATCCAAACACCTGTGTAAAACGGCACACAGCGAAAAAAACAAACAAACAATACACATCTCCCTCAGAACTAATACACAACAATAACACACTATGACTCCCAAAAGTCCCATCATCAGAGAGATGTGGCAAAATCTCTCTGGGGAAATAGCACAATGTGCACCTACAACTTCTCAGCTGTAATTAAGTTGCTTCTTACTCAAATTAAGCTTCAGTTTCGCTCATTCTACCAATTTTGACATTAATCTGTGTAAATACTACTTAAATCCCATAACTAGCTCCTTTAATACTCTTTAAGCATTGTACTAGACAGATACTGAAATTGACCATATTACCCTTCAGGATTGTCACTTATTTACACCTTTAGTTTCCAGACTTGTTATCTAGCCCTTACCACTGTGAACCTCAGAGTTCATTGAATGAGAGCTTGTAGATCTGCCTCTGTGATGCATGGCTGTCTCCTCTTCCCCTTCTGTCCTGGCACCGTCGACCAGCTGCCCTGCATCCTCACTCTCTGTAGTTTCTCCCATTCATCCTCCTCCACATGAATCCCCATGTTCTTCAGCATGGGTGCAGCATCCATCAGTGTGGCGTATGTCTTAGTCCCGGTTTCTAGAAACATTTTCAGCTGTGCAGGATATGGAGACTGTGCCTTTATGTTTTTCTCATTCAGTTTTTTTATTACATCCCGCACTTGTTTTCTTTTCTTCTGTATCTCTGTAGTATAGTCTTGGTTGAAGTAGATGGTCCGTCCCTCATATGTTATTTTTTGTTTCCATGCTTGCTGTATGATGCGATCTTTCACCTGGTGGTCAATGAAGCGGGCAATAATGGCTCGCGGGGGGGCCGCGCTCTCTTTCGGTTTCGCAATCAGCGAGCGGTGTGCTCTTTCAATGCGGATGTCCACGGCCGCTGGGATTTGTAGTGGTGAGCGGATGAAGTCCGTCACAAATCCTATTGTGTCATTTTTCTCCAAGCCCTCCGGGATACCATGTATCCGTATATTGTTACGTCTCGCCCTCGACTCCAAATCGTCACATTTTGCAGCTAGCTTCGCATCTTGGTGAAGAAGAAAGGCTACTGACCTTTCCAGCCGCGCTGCTCTGTCTTCAGTCTCCCCCAACCTTTCTTCCATGTCCACTGTTCATTGCTCAAGCGAAGCAGTTCTCTCCATAATCTCCTTTAGATTAGTTTCTAGTCTCACTAGAGCGTTCTTGTTGTCATTAGCCGCTTCTGTGTGCTCTTGTCTTAACTTACGCAACTCCGCCAATATTAACGAGTCCTGTTCCCTACCGGCCGTTCCCTTATCCGACATGGCTCCCATTGTCGAGTCCGTAACTTCAATATTCGCATTGTCCTTTTTATTAGACCTTGTCTCAATCTTTTTTGTTGTTGTCAACTTTCATTGTCAGATTCTCTTGACTTTGGCCCACTTTCTGTCATTAATAATGGTTAAAAGAGCTAGTTTTAATTGTTTTTTTCGAGAGCTAACTTTTTAGGCTGGCTTATCCAACATGGCGCCACCGGAAGTCTTTTCTTCATTTTTTTTTTTCGTTTCTCGACATTTCTGTTTATTAAGTTGAGTAAGGGACCATGTGTTCAGTCATCAGACTGTACGACATGCCCTCCATACGCACAGCTGGCTCATCCATTCACACTGGTTCAGTTTCCCAGTACTGCGCGCTCAGACGAGTGTCATATACAGAAGTTATTGAAATGTTACATAAATCATTTTTGTTTATTTTGTTCTAAAAAATCAAGGTTTGTATCGAACCGTGGGTCAAAAATCGTGATACAAACCGAATCATGAGTTTGGTGTATCGTTACAGCCCTAACACCAAGCTTATTCCCGCATCGACTACTTTTTTATAGACAAGGCTCTTCTACCTGCTGTGAAATCCAGTGAATACTCTGCCATTGCTATTTCTGATCACGCTCCACACATATTAAATATAGCACTCTCACCTATCACTACAAAACAGTGGAAGTTTAATACAGGGCTACTAGCCAAAGCTGAGTTCTGTGATTATGTTTCAAAGAAAATTAGTGTCTCCCTTGAGAATAATAAAACTGAGTCCACATCGCCCTGTCTGTTATGGGAAACAATAAAAGCAGTAATTGGGGGAAATATTATCTCATATAGCACATATCTGGCTAGGAAAAATTAACAAAAGCAGCAAGAGCTTATTGATGCAATTCTCAGTGTAGATAGAGAATATTCAAGCTCTTCAAATCCCGAACTGTATGCTAAAAGTTGCAATCTGATTATGACCTCCTCTCTACAGATAAAGCAGAGCACCTTTTAAGACAGACCAAAGAGACATACTATGAATATGGTGACAAAGCCAGCCGTCTCCTCGCCCTACAACTTAAACCTCAGTCAGCTTCAAATTTTATAATAATAACAATAATAATAATAATACATTTTATTTGTTTGATGGCGCCTTTCAAGTCACCCAAGGTCACCTTACATAGGATAAAAACATAAAATCACAGAATAACATCACAGAATATTAAAAACAAACACTGACATAAAAAGGAAAAAAAAAAAAAGTGTAGTGCACAGTTACCAGTCAGAGTGAGTATGCCAGTTTGAACAGGTGGGTTTTGAGTTTGGATTTGAATGTTGTGATGGAGTCTGACTGTCTTATGTGTGAGGGGAGAGAGTTCCATAGTCTGGGTGCCGAGCAGCTGAAGAGGGGCGAGAGGGGCTGTATTCGTGGAGGAGGTTGCAGAGGTAGGTGGGGGCTAGATGGTGGAGGGCTTTGTATGTGAGGAGGAGGTTTTTGTAGTGGATGCGGTATTGTACAGGGAACCAGGGAAGTTGGATGAGAATAGGGGTGATGTGGTCAGATGATTTGGTGCGGGTGATAATCCGGGCGGCTGAGTTCTGGATGATTTGCAGTTTGGTGGGGAGTCCGGTGAGGAGGGCATTGCAGTAGTCGATGCGGGAAGTGACAAATGAATGAACCAGGATTTCGGTGCTGGACTGGGACAGTGATGGGCGGAGTCTGGAGATATTACGGAGGTGGAAGAAGGCAGTCCGGGTGATGTTTTTGATGTGAGGTGCAAAGGAGAGGGTGCTGTCCAGAATGACACCGAGGCTCTTGACTTGGGGGGAGAAGGTGGATGATGAAGAGGAGCGGACCCAAGACTGACCCCTGGGGGACACCCAGTGAAACACGCGAACACCCAGACTTGTGGTCCCTTATTTGGACAAAGTGTTGGCGGTCAGTGAGGTACAACGTAAACCAGCGGAGTGCAACACCAGTGATCCCAATGCCTGGCAGGCGGTCCAGGAGGAGTGTGGGGGAGATAGTGTCGAATGCTGCGCTGAGGTCGAGGAGGATGAGAATTGTAAGAAGTCCGGAGTCAGCTGCACAGAGGAGGTCTTTGGTGATTTTGACAAGGGCTATTTCAGTGCTGTGTTTTGGACGGAAACCGGATTGGAAGGGTTCATGGAGGTTGTTTGTGTCGAAATATCACAAATATATGACTCCTCTCACACTTTAACCACCAGCCCAGCTAAAATAAACTCCATCTTTGCTTCCTATTATTCTGACCTGTATCAATCGGAACCTCCTGCAAATAACATCATAATGGCTAATTTCCTGGATAACATAGATATGCCTACCATAGATCCTTGTGTTAAAGAGGAGTTGGAAAAACCCATAAAGTTGGAAGAATTAATTTCTTGTCTTAAACTAATACAAAACAACAAAGCTCCAGGGCCAGATGGATTCCCGGTCGACTTTTATGAAGAATTCTCCCACCAACTCGCTCCATTTCCATTAGACATGTTTAATGACTCACTGAAGTGAGGCTCTCTGCCTCCAACTTTAAATCAGGTTTCAATCTCGCTCATTCCTAAAAAAGATAAGAACTTAGATGAATGTTGCAGTTGGAGACCGATAAGTTTATTAAAATCAGACGTAAAACTTCCAGCCAAAGTACTAGCATGCCGTTTGGACCCTTGTTTACCAGACATAATTTCTTTAGATCAAACATAGTTTGTTAGAGGTTGTCACCTATCATCTAACATTACAAGACTTTTAAATATTGTGCTATCTCCTAACACGTCTCAAGCTGCTGAAATGGTTATCTCTTTAGATGCAGAGAAAGCCTTTGATCGAATCGAATAGGATTACTTGTTTTCTGTTCTGGGGAAATTTGGCTTTGGGTCTAAATTTATTTCTTGGATACAGCTTTTATACTCGGCCCCTTCTGCTTGTGTGACAACTAACTTTCAAAGGTCTGAACATTTCCCTCTATCAAGAGGGACCCGCCAAGTTTGCCCAATGTCTCCCCTGCTTTTTGCCATAGCAATAGAGCCTCTTTCCATTGTTCTGAAATCTTCCTCATGTTTCACTGGTATTTTTAGAGCCGGATTGGAACATCGAGTGTCCCTTTATGCTGATGACCTGTTGCTATATGTCACGGACCCAATTAGCTGTGTAGATAATATTTTACAAATCCTGACAACTTTCGGATCATTCTCAGACTATAAATTAAACATCAGTAAAAGCGAGTATTTTCCGGTAAACAATGTAGCTAAAGAGATTCCATCAGAGGCACTACCATTTCGATTGGCTCATATTAGCTTTCGCTATCTAGGTATTAATATTTCTCACTCCCTCTCCTCACTATATACAGATAACTTCACAAAGTTGGTTATGGAAATTAGGTCTGATTTGGCGCGCTGGGACTCTCTCCCTCTCTCTAATGGGCAGAATCAATTCTATTAAAATGAATATCTTTCCGAGATTTTTGTTTCTGTCTCCCAGTTTTTTAATCTAAATCATTTATACAAATGTTAGACAAAATGATCTCTAAATTTATTTGGGCTGGTAAGAACCCAAGGGCACATCAAACAACACTCCAAAGAGGCAAATCAGATGGGGGCCTTGCACTGCCTAACCTATTATTTTACTATTGGGCTGCCAATCTTCAAAAAATCCCTGCCAGGTGTAATTCTCCTAGCTTAGACTGGTGTATAATGGAAGATGCTTCTTGCCATCCCTCATCTCTGGTGGCTCTGGTCTGTGCCCATCTAGCTTCTCACTATCCTAGTCATATTTAACACCCAATTGTACTTTCCTCTTTGAAAATTTGGAAACAATTCAGGCAACATTTCAAACTTTCAACACCCATCCCATTAATCTTCTCTTTCCCCCCTCCAATGCAGACACCGCTTTCACTTTGTGGAGGGAGAAGGGTCTGGTTCGATTTTCAGATTTATATTCGGAGGGCACATTTGCCTCATTTTATGATTTCCGTGGTAAATTTAATTTACCTCAGTCTCATACTTCCAAGCGCGGAATTATGCTCGTACACATTTTACCCCTTTCCCCCAGTCCCCAGCGGGATCTCTTATCACTGAGGTACTCTCCCTTCCAATGGTTCGTAGTAAGATCTCAGTTTTATTTGACCTGACATCATCTTCGAATATGTCCCCCCTTGAGAGGGTCAAGGGTGGTTGGGAAAGGGAACTTGGCTTTAATTTGACTGATGGGTGGTGGAGAGAGGCGCTGATCAGGGCTAATTCTACATCTTCTTGTGCTCGTCTTAGTTTAATCCAATTTAAGGTTCTCCACAAAATTAATTTCACCAGGAACAGACTTAGTAGGCTATTTCCAGGCACAAATGATATCTGTGATAGATGTGGTTAATCCCCAGCAGACCATGTCCATATGTTTTTTTCTTGTCCCAAACTGGTCAATTTCTGGTCATGTTTTTTTAAATCATTAAACAATGCCCTCAATATCAGGTTAGAACCCTGCCCACTGATATCCATCTTTGGGGTACCTCGTAATCCAACTAGTCTCACAAAGAAAAACTCTGATGTTGTTGCTTTTGCCTCTCTCATAGCCCGCAGACATATTTTTTTACATTGGAAAAGCCCAGACGCTCCTCCCACTACCTCTTGGTTAAGTGATTTAATGTCTTTCCTGTCTTTGGAAAAAGTTAAATATGCCTTAAGAGGTTCAACAGCTAATTTTTATAAAAGACGCCAACCTCTAATCACATATGTAAACACCCTCACCTCTCTGGACTCCAACTGAATTAATTTGATGTGTCCAATCTTTTTATTTTTATATTAGTGAGCACGCTGGGCATCCTTTATTCATTAATCTATTATTTTTTATCGTTTGTATCGATTGTTTATTTATTTATTTTTCTCTTTGGCCTCACTTTTATATCATATTTTATTTTGGGGTTTTTTTTCTTCTTTTTATTTATATTCTGATTTATCCTCACTTACGAATAATTATCTTAGTATTTATTTTTTACTTATTTGTTTATTCATTTATTATCACTATTGCTATTATTATTATTAATAATAATAACAATAATTTTATTTTAATTATTTATTTATTTATTTTTTCTCCCTCTTTGCTCTTGGGAGATGTTCTTTTTCTGGTTCTTTGTTCTAATGTACCATATAAAAAAGAGGCTGGAAAACAGCTGTGGAATAACTGTATATTTTATATCGATGCTGGTCTCCAATAAAATTTTTAAAAAATGAATTAATTAAAAAATCCATGTTAGTGAGCACTTATTAACTAAGATAATCCATGTACCTTACAGGTGTTTCTTATATATATATATATATATATATATATATATATATATATATATATGTGACAGGTCACAGCTATGTACGGATGTATGTGAGTGCTGTGGTCATGCTCAAAGTCATCAGGAGCATTGTCTGGCAGCTCCTCTGTCTCCATGGTTAGCGAAAGTGAAGCTTCGCCAACACTTCCTTCCAAGTCAGAGTACGTGATTGAGCATCCTCTTGATTATCCACCACAGAGCTCTGGCCACTTTCCCATAGCACAGCGGACTGCCACTCTCCAGAGACTGCCTGGAGCCCAACTTGCTTAGGGAACGTCAGGAAGTCGACTGGGAGCAGCATGTTTCTGTGCACAACCTTCTCCTTTTTTGTGACACTATCCCGAATCCTATACACATTAATGCCAGATCTCACGGACACCACATCGAAAGGGGTTGAATCCCACCGGTCCGCGACCTTTTTCTTGCCTTTCTCACCCCGATTGGATATCAGCACTCTGTCACCCACAGTCAACGGCGACCCCTTGACCTTGCGATTGTAGATTTCGGCATGACGATTTTGCTCACCATTGGCATGTTGCCGGGCAATCTGTGCGGCCTCAGAGAGATCCCTCCTCAGGTGGTTCACAAACTCATGGTGGCTGACGATGTTGTCATTCTCCAAGCCATGATGAAACATGATGTCAATGGGCAAGCGTGGGGTCCGCCCAAACATCAGGTAAAACGGCGCAAAGCCTGTGGTCTCATGCACTGTACAGTTATAGCAGAAGGTCAACATCTGGAGCACTTGTGGCCACCTAGACTTGTACTTTGGGGGGAGAGTTCTTATCATGCCACCAAGAGTTCTGTTGAATCTCTCTGTGATTCTGTTGCCCATGGGGTGATACGGAGTTGTATGGGACTTATGCACACCTGCCATCTCAAGAAGATCTTTGATGAGCCTGCTCTCAAAGTTGGCCCCCTGATCAGAGTGGATTCGTTTTGGGAACCCGTAGATGCAGAAAAATTTGTCCCACAAACAGCGGGCAACTTGCTTCGCCGATTGGTTTCTACAGGGAAAGGCAAGAGCCAGCTTTGAAAAATGGTCTGTGACAACAAGAACATCAGCAGCCTTCCCGTCACTTGTTTCTGCTGTCCAAAAATCAATGCAGACTAGCTCCATGGGAGCTGAAGTGCGGATGCTCTCAAGGGGAGCCCGGGCATTCGTTTCAGGGGTCTTCCCTAATATGCACCTCTGACAACGCTTCACATGCATCACAACATCTCTTTCCATGCCTGTCCAGAAGAATCTTTCACTGGCCAGAGAGAGAGTTCTTGAACGGCCCTGGTGAACAGCTGCATCATGAACACTGTGCAGGACTTGATGTTTCAAAGACTCAGGGATGACAAACTGAAAGACTTTTCTGTTCATGTGACGGTCTCTCCTCACTTTGAAGAGAATCCCATTACGCACTTTCAATTTCTCCCAGTGCTTCAACAATCTGAGTACGCAGCTTGACTCAGCCGCTCTTTCATGTACGTTTGGCTTCTTGTGTCGCTGAACATAGAAGAGTGCTCTGCTCACTGTAGCATCCTGCTGCTGCAGATTGTGCAACTAACTGAGTGGGATAATGACGGATGAGTCTTCATCAGGCAACTGCAGTGAGGATGGGCTAGCACCAGGCAGACGGAAGACACCACCAGTGCGATGGGCGTCCAAGATGGCTGACACCTCTTCCGCACCAATAGCACCTCCAGACGACAAACAGGTCCCTTCTACTCCACTAAGATCCCCCTCGACTGGGTCGACAGCAGTCTGCATGACTTGGCAGTTCGTGGTTAGTCGGAAGGTGTCTTGCACTGTCCCAGTCACAACTCCATTGATTTCATCCAACAAAGACAGATAGGGCTCCTTTACCAGACGATGGCTTATGCTGGAACAGACGAAGGGTTCACGGCTCAAGGCATCAAGGCACTTCAGGTCGAAGTCATATGCCGCCAGTTTCGCCACCCACCTCTGTTCACAGGCATCCAATCTGGGCTTCGTGAGGATGTAGGTCAAGGGGTTGTTGTCAGACCATGCAGTAAAATGCCTTCCTTTTAGCCAATGGGAAAACTTGTTGCATACGGCCCACTTTAAGGCAAGAAATTCCAGTCTGTGAGCTGGGTAGTTCAACTGGGATTTTGACAGTGTCTTGCTAGCGAAAGCGACAGGCCTTGCAACTTTCTCACCATGTTGAAGCTAGGCCTCGGCGATAAACCGAAAATTTACCGATACCGAAATTTACGACGATAACCGGCGTCATTTTGGCCATGTCGGTATATTCTGTGTCATAGGCGTAACATCCACTAGGAACAGGGGGACACGTTAGGTCCACTTGATTATTCTACCCGGCGTATGTGCTTATTTTACATTAATTTGATGGCAAACTCCGCCCCCCCGATGCAACACCAGCTATGCCAGGTTAGTAATCAAGTGAACCCACTCTCGCTGTGAGTTGCGGACAGTTTGGGTAATGATGCTGCGTTCAAAGGCTGCAACAGGTCACTGTCTTTTGTGGGCCGGTTCATTGATCAAACAATTGTGTTTTATTTTTTAATAACTCAAAGTAATGACTGTATTTCCAGCTAGAAAACGCGCATCTCTCTCCTCCCTCCATTGTTGTTTGCATTTGTGTCTCTGCGTGGTCTGACACGTGAGTGAGCTCATGCTGAGAAACGTGACTTCTCGCGTACGTGACATCACTCCCAGAGACGCAAGAAGAAAGCAAAAATATATATTTTTACTAAGGAAAATGACATAGTAACGCGTTACCGGCATCACTGATTGTGTAGTTTAAGTGCAACATGGAGCATGAAGATGTAAAGAAAAAAAGAAAAACTGCAGAATTAACTTTGAGCAAGTTTGGAGGAAAGTCGGAGGTGTGGACCCATTTTAAACAACTCGTGGGCCGTGATAATAACATGTGTCGGCTTTGTCGAGTGCATTAAGTGCGGCACTTGTTGCATCATTCATTAAGATTTCTGTTGTTCAAACAACTCGCAATTGTAGTCGAGAACGTCAGTTATAACAGCCCACGTATTAAACAGTTGTCGGGTTTAAATCGGTCTCGGGCTCATAATTACATTCAATGTG
>CAEMYA010000384.1:356922-367823 GCA_903131615.1 Diplodus sargus | reverse complement strand
ATGTTTATATATATATTTTTTCTTTAGCCAAGAAATCACAAACTCACTATGTAAATGAAAAAATCTACATAGAAAAGGAGAAAATCAAACAATTCACATATTTACAAGCTATCGAACTCCTTGATTCAGAGAGAGAGAGAGAGAGAGAGAGAGAGAGAGAGAGAGAGAGAGAGAGCAATAGAGATACTTAAACAAACAAACAGACTTTTTTAATGGTCACTTATTAGATATAAAGTTGCTACGAGGGTCTGAAAAGTTGCTTTATCCAGCGATAATGTCACCAGTCACCTGACAGGGGATTGGATTATCACGAAAAAGTCCTTACATGTTAACAGATTTCAAATAAAAAGAAATGTATGTGGACAGAAAAAGTTTTAGAGATCCTCTTAGTAAGAGAGGAGGGCAGATAAAAAATAGTTCTTTGTTAGCAGTTAGAAGCAGCTTACTGTAAGTGAAATAGCTGTTGTTAGGTTCTTGAAACATTGTGGGCTTAGCCTGGTTCCTTAGGTTATTGCACCTTGAGTCCAGCAGCAGGAGTAAAACTCCAAGAAAATACAAGATGCAATTAATAGATAAATAAATACAATTTTAGTTTTAGGCTATTCATTAAGCATGCAGCCTCTGACGCCAAGGTCTAATGATGCCACTGTTTACCACTCAAATGGGTGGCATGAGCTCATGGTAAAAACTTCATGATCAATCACACATCTTTTTTACTTAACATTTCCTCATCTTTAATTGAGTGCACCAAGAAAATAAAACAAAAAACTTAATGACAAAGAAATTAAACTCAACCAAAAGAAAACGTGTGTGTGTGTGTGTGTGTGTGTGTGTGTGTGTGTGTGTGAGTAGGACAGGCATGGGAAAAAAGAAAAAACAGTCCATCACAATGCTGTAGGACATGCTTGATGAGACAAATTAATTTTATATGACATTATTCAGCTGATTATGAAGCAGGCCATGCCACCCGCTGAGGCCAAAGAAGTAGCGGTGTCCTCTGACGCCAAGCTTCTCATAGACACTCCTGATGAGGTGGCCACACTACTCTGCCACCATCAACATGTTTACTGTCATTGTTGACTATGTCCAAATTAAACTAATCACTTCATTATTTAGTGTTTTTCTTTGATTGCCATCATCATCAGCATCATCATAGTGTTAGTCATTGTCGTTAGACAAATGTAATGGCTCTATTTATAGTACAGATGAAGAGTGACATGAAACAGGGTGAGAGAGATGGGGGATGACACCCAAACAAAGGGCCACAGGTTGGATTCAAACCCTGTACAGCAAGGACACAGCCTATGTACCTGGGGCTACTGAGCAACCGTGGTGCCTGAGATATAATGCATGAGTTCAAGAGTTGCAAGAGTTCTTGAATTTGTTAAACTTAAATATTCTCATGCTCAGAAATGTGTCATTACACCTTCCCCTACCATCAGAGGATAAGTAAACCTTCTCAGATAGTTGAACTTTTGTCTGCTTCACATTCAAACTTGCACTGTTGACAGGGAGACATGGATCTTGATCCAAGCTTCAAGGAACAGATGCAATTCAGGCTGCTGGACTTGGTATTGCACATCAAATGATGAATATTGACCTAAAAATACAATTATAATTATATTATATAATTACAAAGTAGCCCCCAGTAAAATTAACCATCTAAATTTATATTATCACAATATCCCAATATCCCTGTTTACTATATAGTGCATTATATTTACAAATTGAATGAACTATGCTGTACCCTTAAGATATCCACAAAGTAGTGTCTGTAGTACATGTAATCTGCTATCTGCTAACAATCTCACAATGTGTTGTCACATGTGAAAGTTACCACTGTGCGAGTCTACACCAGTCAGTGATGACCAGTGATGGGAATGACAGCATTAAAATCAACAGTGTTACTAACGGCGTTAAAGTTGACGTTTTCAAAGTGGAAGTAAAGACACTACGTTAATCTCCTTGAGGTAAAAGGCAAGAACGTGCATGCGAAGTGTACTTTATGTCCCAGAGCGAAGTGTTTGTCCACGTCCGGTGTAAGCAACTCTAATCTAATGAAGCATCTGTCAGCGGCACACCCTTCTACAAAACTAGTGGCCAAAAACACCGTTGTTGACTGTTGATGATTATAGCAGGCCAGGTGTGGCTAACACAAAGGACAGGGAGCCGTCCAAGCAGCTACAGCTGGATTTTTCTGCCCCTGCTTCACAAATACTTGTGACACAGACTGAACTGAATGTAATGATAAGCAGGTATGTTGTTGAGAACATGCCCCCGTTATCAACAGTTGACTCAGACTCCTTCAGGGCCCTCATTGGTAAAATGCCGGGGAGAGCAGATGCCGGTCCGCTATGCAGAAAGACATTTTCTAAATACATAGATGCCAAGTATGCTAAAGTGAATGCCGAGCTCAAAAGGGGGAAGAAAAATAGTAATGCAATAGTTACTTTCCCTGGTAACTAGTTAGTTTTATAGTGGAGTAATTCAGTTACTAACTCAGTTACTTTTTAGGAGAAGTAACTAATAACTATAACTAATTACTTTTTAAAAGTAATGTGCCCAACGCACAATCTGATATCACCAGGTTGGATAACATCATAATTAAAGGTTTAAACACGTTTTCTCTGGTCTCTACATATACAAGCTGGTCCTCCCTGAGCCTGCCAACTCCCAGAATGAGGAAAACAAGCGATTCCTGCTTGGTCTCTGCAGCCCACCCACTGGTAACACCGCGCTTCTACAGGCTGTTCAGATTCAGCTCCTTTCGTTACTTGATGAAAGGAGTCATTTTCATAGGCTGGCCTCCTCTGCGCGGTGATAGGAGATATATGAGAGGGGGGCGTTCATCCCTGAGGTGGAGTTCAGTGTGTCCAGCAGTAAGATAGCAAAGACCCTCGCAAAAAGGATCAGTCCCAAGCATACAGGACCCAGCAACTGCACCAGAGCCACAGGTAAGTGTCGCCACGGTTTGATAGTATTTACAGTTGCCTATGGGTACGGTGAAGTCAGCTGGAAATTGGCCAACTAGTTAGCTCCGCTTCGGTCCGTTATGCAATGGCGTTTGAAGCGAGTTTAATGTTAATAATATTACGAGGGAGCCTGGTTGTCACAGTAAAAAGTCTGGAAACATGTGCAGACTGGAGACAGAGACGATGCAAACAGTGTCCAAGAGTTTGGAGACTGTGTTGGAGACAAACACAGCTTTCGCTAGCTGTTAGCCATTAGCTACATGGTAGTAAATGCAACAACACATAGAACAGACTGACATTATTCAGACACACTAACCATTCTGAAACGCCCCCGCTGCAGCCGCAGAGTCTCTACTTCTACTCTACTTCTTTTTGGGGCAATGCATATCGAAAACAGTGTTGTTGGACCTCTGACAGCTGTGTGAAATTGATGAAAAGCAGTATAATATGGGACCTTTAATGTTGCTCCAACACCATCATTGGTACTGACCAACCATGTTTTTGTAATGCTTAATGATTCGGGGAAGAAACCCAGATCTCACTTCACCTCTTGGCTTAATCGATCAAGTATGTTTCAACTTGCCCAGAACTTTACCCACAGGAATAACTTCAATGCATCTACTATCTGTGTAAGAGCACCAAACTCGTTTCCAAAGAAACAGGGCTTCAGTTTTATCAAAGGCAGCTGACAGATAGAGAATAGAAGGTCACTAACGAAGGAGGAAGAGGAAGAGAGGAATTCCTTCACAGCAAATACAACCTCAACACGGCAACATCAGATAAACCTAAAAGACAATTACTGACCAGTCCTCAACCTCAGCTATTTAAGCAAATAAGAGGCTGTCATGATATCAGTTTTTCATTACACGACTATCGTAGCCAAACAAGTTCACAATAACGATTTATTTTTTATATTAACATGACAGTCACAGTTATTTTGAATATTGCGATGTTGCGACACCCCTTTGCAGAGTTATGAATGAGTGAATAAGGAAGATATATTGGCCACAACCATTCTGACCTAACAGTAGGATTCTGGTATTTTGCAAGCTGATTCATAGCCACACTGCTAATATCAAATTGTCTGATGGGACAGAGGTTGATAAGTTTCAAAATAATTCGACAAATTTATAAGGGGTGTACTAGTAAAACATGTTTTGCCATTCAGTGGAAGTCTCCTACCATGTATGCGCTCATTTAGCTAGACCACAGACAGACTGTGGTGCTCAATGGTCTATGGGCCCAAAAATGTTAGAACTCAAAGAAGTCTGACAGACATATGCCCCCGCTCGGCAACTTTAACTGAAAAGGATACAGTGCCATCTTGGAATATTCTCCATTCTTCCATCAGTTCTCTGATGGTCCATGTGCCAACCTTGCAGGAAACGGACAGTCGGAAGCTGAGAACAGTCTTATGTATGATGTTGAAGTTGACGATCTGGACATACACTATGGATTAACTTTGACACTGACCACCTCCTGCTTACTGAGAAGATTGCTTTGTTTTAACCAACAATTAAAAACCAACATTTCCATTTTTCACTACAATCTTAGTTATCATCCTTTGAGCTATTTTTTCTGCATTTCATTCTTGCTATTATCATTTTAGAAATCACATTATTTTCTTTTCTGGGTATGAAAAACATATAGCCTATTAAAAGTCCTTTCATTTGGACTATTATGCAGATATACTCTCTTTGTATTTTTGTGTCACTTGTTACCCATATGATCCCTCTACCCATCCAGCTTAAGCATTTGGGTTTCTCATACCCATCATCTTTCTTTTTTCTCAGCCCATTACTCCATGGTTCAAGCCAAGCTGTGCTGTCTCTTTGTTTCCCCTACGCTTCGATCGATCTGACATGGCCTGGCTCTAGCAGCATAATGGCCATCAAGATACACAGGAACTCAGTACAAACTGACTGGCTTAAACAATACCAGCAACAATACCATCACATAAGGACAATACAGGCCAGACAGATTTCAATGAACAATGGTGTATGCCATGATGCGTGCACACACACACACACACGCCAACACACACTCTCTCTCTCTCTCTCTCTCTCACTCACTCACACACACACACACACACACACACACACACACACACACACACACACTCTCTCTCTCTCACACACACACACACACACGTATGCACAGCATATACACAGAGCATAGCACACAAACTCTCCAATGAAGTAGGCCAAATGATGCTTTGTTCATCAGATTATAGTAATTTGCATTTCACACATCATGGATCTAGTAATTGATTTACAGCTGGACATCAAATTTAGAAGTTTTCAAAAAGTTTTAAAAAAAAAACACTACATTTATTAAAAACATTTTTTTAATTCCGAATATGCAAATAGAACATGGCTTCCTGATTGCCATTTAACAAATTATTTGCACAGCATAATATAGAAATGAAGATTTTGAGGAAGCAAAATAATAATGAAGCACAGAAAATAAATAAATAACAATAAATGACGTATTCAAAAAGGAGTGAGAAGAAGCATAGCTTGCTAGCTCTCACCCCTTTGTCTAAATGAAATTAATATATACATATCTACATACACATATACACACCCACACATACATGCATATATATATACATACACACATATACACATACATATATACATATACACACACATATACACATACACACACACATATACACATACAAATACACTCAAAAAAAGGAAATGTCACTACTGTTAGCTATAAAACAGTATTATATTTGAATTACTCAAAAACAATGAGTTTTTTATATCAACTTGAGTTAGTTGTGGTGTTTGAAAGTAAAAATATGCAATGTCAGGGTTACTTGGCTGTGTTAGTTTCTCCAACTCAACTCTGTAATGTAAAACGGAAAGCACTTCATAAATAGAGTAGTTTGTCCCTTCGAGGACACAGTAACATCCCCTCAAATCTCGTTCACAATCTCCTGAGATTACGTTACCTCCACCATTATCCTTTACATTGCACATAGAGAAATCCGCAGCCATCCTCGAGATAGAGGTAAGTACACATCTCTTTATTGCCATTACTTAATAAAGCAAGGTAAATTCCAGGCAAATTCAACCTGGGGCTATAGTTTCCTAGTATTTTAGGTCTAAAAGAATGAATGTGAAGAGCAGTAGTTCTGTCTGTTCCCCTATCGCCACAGCATCGTGTAAGGGGAGCGGACGGATTTTAGGCTGTTTAGGCTATCGGTGGCTATGGCGCCGTACTAGGTGGCAGCCTGTTGCAGCAGCTCCCGTGGGCTTTCAAGTTTTTCGTAGTTTTTTTGTATTTCTGTTTTGATTTTCGATGTGATTTTTGGCAACTCTTGATGGAGACTTTCCTTTTTTAAACTTTTGTGGCACTTTGTATGATGTTTATGCTAACCCTAGCAACGGAGGGTCAGGAGCGCATCATTGAGCGCATTGTTTACACACGCGACCAACTGATGCGCTGTGTAAACCTGCACTGCTTTGTGAACCTGCACTGCTGCCTGGAACCAGGCCTGAGGTCCCGAAGGAGCTGCGGAGGACACGCCAGGGGTGCAGAGCCAGAGCGAAACGGAGGGTGAAGAAGAGGAGACACAGACCGGCTGTCATGGGTAACCTGACGTCTCTGGGGAACAAGACTGACGAGCTCGCCACGCTGATAAAGTCTCAGAGGGAATATTGTGAGTGCAGTGTGTTTTGTTTCACGGAGACATGGCTCCACTCACACATCTCGGACCACAGCGTGGCAGTACCCGGCTTCAGCACTGTTCAGGCGGACAGGGACGTGACAAGCAGCGGAAAGAAGAAAGGAGGAGGGATTGCACTGTATGTGAGTGAGAGATGGTGTAATCCCGGACATGTTCACGTGAAGGAACGTCTCTGTACCCCGGACATTGAACTGCTGACTGTGGGGATGCGGGCTTATTATTTGCCCCGTGAATTCACGTCCGCCATCATCATCAGTGTGTACGTTCCTCCTTCAGCTGATGCAGCGGTGGCCTGTGACGTCATCCACTCCACTGTTGCCCAGATACAAACGCAGCATCCTAACGCATTTATAGTCATCACTGGGGATTTTAATCATGTCTCACTGGACAAAACCCTCCCAACATTTCACCAGTATGTTGACTGCCCCACCAGAGACTGTAACACACTGGATCTTTTATATGCAAATGCTAAGGATGCATACAGTCCCACAGCCCTCCCCCCGCTTGGAAGATCTGACCACAACCTGGTCCTGATGACCCCTAAGTATGTCCCTCTTGTTCAGCGGCAGCCTGTCCACTAGGAGTGTGAGGAGGTGGACTCAGGAGGCTGCTGACGCATTACAGGACTGCTTTGAGTCGACTGACTGGGATGCACTCGTTGAGCCACATGGGGAGGATCTCGACAGCATGACCGACTGCATCACAGAATACATCAGGTTCTGTGAACACACCACCATGCCAACCCAGACTGTACGCTGCTTTCCTAATAATAAGCCGTGGATCACCAATGACCTGAAAGCCCTTCTTAACCAGAGGAGGAAGGCGTTCAGGTCTGGAGACAGGGAAGAACTGAGGAGAGTGCAGCATGAACTCAGGGATATGCTGAGGGCCTGTAAAGGAGGAAGCTAGAGGCCAAACTTCAGCAGAACAATGTGAGGGATGTGTGGACTGGTATGAAGCAGATCACCGGGTGTAAGGTGAGCGGCAGACAGTCATCAGGCAGCCTGGAGAGGGCAAACGAGCTGAACAGATTCTTCAATAGGTTCAGCTCACAGCCTTCAACCTCCACCCTCACAGCCTCCAACCTCCACCCTCACTGCCCCGAATACTCGCCCCCCCCACTCCCCTGATGTGAGCTCTCCTGTGCTCCTCCTCCTCCTCTTCCACCTTTACCTCCTCCTCCTCCTCCTCCTCCTCCTCCTCTTCCACCTTCACCTCCTCCTCCACCTCCTCGTCCTCCACTGAAGACATCATCAGCCTCCCCCACATGACTGTGACTGCAGGCCAGGTTAATAGACAGCTGGAGAGACTCCACCAGCAGAAGGCTGCAGGCCCTGACGGTATCAGACCCAGGATCCTGAAGACATGTGCCAGCCAGCTGTCTCCTGTCCTACAACACCTCTACAACCTGAGCCTGGATCAGGAGAGAATACTGCTGCTTTGGAAGACGTCCTGCCTCGTTCCTGTTCCAAAGAAGTCAACACCATCAGACCTCAATGACTACCGACCAGTGGCCCTCACATCTTACATCATGAAGGTGCTGGAGAGACTGGTCTTGGCCAACCTGAGGCCGCAGGTGAGAGCCCTCCTAGACCCTCTGTAATTTGCCTACCAGCCCCACTTGGGAGTTGATGACGCTGTCATCTACCTGCTGCAAGGAGCCCATTCGCGCCTGGATGGTGGAGGAAGCACTGTGTGAATCACATTCTTTGATTTCTACAGTGCTTTTAACACCATTCAGCCACTGCTACTGAGGGAGAAGCTGCAGGTGATGGGTGTAGACGACACAATGATCTCCTGGATTATTGACTACCTGACAGGCAGGCCACAGTTTGTCCGTATGGGCAGTGTTCTGTCTGATGCGGTGGTCAGTGATACAGAAGCTCCACAGGGGACTGTACGGTCTCCTTAACTGTTCACCTTATACACCACTGACTTCAGAACAACACCGGGTTGTGTCACCTGCAGAAGTTTTCTGACAACTCGGCTGTTGTTGGGTGTATAAGTGAGGGACAGGAGGAGTACAGGGCGCTGGTGGACAACTTTGCGGAGTAGACTGGACAGAATCACCTGCGGCTGAACATCAGCAAGACCAGAGAGATGGTGATAGATTTCAGGAAGAAACGGAAGATGGCTTTCATACCACTGCGCATTCTGGGAAGGGATGTGGAGGCGGTGGAGGATTGCAACTACCTGTGTGTTACCATCAACCACAGACTGGACTGGAGATCTAACACTGAAGCTGTCTACAAGAAGGGGATGAGCAGACTTTACTTCCTGAGGAAGCTGAGATCCTTCAACGTGTGCAGCAAGATGTTGGAGATCTTTTATCAGTCTGTGGTGGCCAGTGTACTTTTCTTGGCTGTAGTTTGTTGGGGAAGCAGCATCAGAGCCAGCGACACCCACTGACTCAACAAACTGATCAGGAAGGCTGACTCTGTGATTGGCTGCAAACAGGACACTCTGGAGGCTGTGGTGGAGAGGGGAACACTGAAAAAACTGTTATCCATCATGGATAATCCTCTCCACCCTCTGCAACTCACACTGGTCAGACAGCGGAGCACCTACTCTGATCTCTCTACTGTTTGTATATATTATTATTGTTTATAATATATTTTGCACATTTTGTTTTGTTATATATATTATGATTCTTTATTGTTTGTAGTACACTGTGCACTGTATATATACACTATGTATATATTGCCTTCTATTTATGTTATGTACAAAGTGTGTTTGCGGACCCACGACTGCTGTAACAAAATAATTTCCCTGTGTGGGATCATTAAAGTAATCCTATCTATCTATCTATCTATCTATCTATCTATCTATCTATCTATCTATCTATCTATTTACATGCCACAAAACCGCATTTTTTTCAAAGATAATGTCAGATATTCAAACAAAGACCAAGGGGTGACTATGTAAATGGTAAGTAAAACTTAACTTATCTTCCTACAACATTTAGTTTTGATAGCTTAATGTGGTAGCCAAATAGTGTGTCTTCACCTCACTCTGCTACTCGAGCTTTTTTTCCGCGTTGCTCACTAGCTAGTTTTTTGGGGGTTTTTTGCGAGCTATCCTTAGTTATTTTCACCTGATAAAATACTTGGTTCTGTCACTTGTGATAGACACTTTGATAGACTATCAAATTCTAGCAGTGCAGGGATATGTTTCCGTTAGCTGTGTGTGTATTCAGTTGTGGTAACATTAATGTGAACTCAACCGATTTTGCTGTGTTGGATGTTAGTCGGGAGGGGGGGTGATACCCCCAGTGTAACGTTAACGCACCTCGCCATCAGCGACTGGTAGCATTATTACATTCCGGTGAAAATGTAATCCATGGTCTAACGCACTGTGTGTGGTTTGAAGTGGCTTTAATATATACATTTAAAGGTTAATATTTAATGCGGGGTGGCTGTAGCTCAGCGGGTAGAGCAGGTCTACTGGTGATCGGAAGGTCGCTTGTTCAAATCCCGGCTCCGGGCAGGGCTGAGCTGCATGTCGAAGTGTCCTTGAGCGAGATACTGAACCCCACATTGCTCATCAGTGAGGGCCCTGCGATGAGTTGGCGACTTGTCCAGGGATGACCCTGCCCTCGCCCTGAGATGAGGCTGGGATTGGCTCCAGCAGCAACACCCCGCGACCCCATGGAAAGGGATAAGCGGTTATGGACAATGACATGACATGTCAATATTTAATGCAAATGTCCTGGTTAAAAGTTTAATCGTAAGTTAAAAATAATTCATACAGCTTTCTAATAGAGGTTGTCATTTAAGTTAAAACAGATTAAAATATTTTTCTGTGAATGTAACAATGATTGAAGAAGCTAGAAGAAGAATGCATGATTATATTTTGTGTGAATTTATGATACAATAAGGTCATGAAGGAAGATATTTACATTTATTTTTTATACCTTTTTTGTAGCTCTTATGGTGTGTTCGAAGGAGTGTTAAAGGTCCCTGCAATAAACACTTTGGACCATCAGTTAAAGAGAGTCTGACCATCATCCAGCCGGGGATGCTACACCAGGCACGCCTGGAGGACTCAGACGTGTTTTGTCATAGCCTGGACGCTATGCTGGAAGCGGAAAGTTGCTGCAAAACGTATCACTGAAGGACAGTGGGTGAGTTGAGTTTTTGTCTCTTTTCAATGCAAACATCGATTCACTCTCGGCAGGTATTCACATAGAGCTGGTGTAAAGCCTGGTTTATGCTTCTGCGTCGCGGCGA
>CAEMYA010000384.1:326863-338793 GCA_903131615.1 Diplodus sargus | reverse complement strand
AAAGCCGGGCAAGAACTCGGCGCACAGGACACTGTCGGGGGTAAGTCAGTGTTGATGCACTACACTGCTGACAGGGATGCCATACAGATTCATATCAAAAAACCCGAACTATCCCTTTAAGGCCTTTTCTATTTCTAACATCATTTTAATTGGACAAACTAAACTCAGTTAAGACTAAATTAACCACATCAAGTTACTCTTACTCAATAAACCTGTATTGCTTTAATGTATATCCAGTTCATTCGCTAAACTTAACTATATCACATAAGTTTAACGTAGGATTCATACATAAAAATAAAGTAACCCAATTAAGTTAAAGTCACTCAAGTCACTGTCAACTGGTTTATTAACATCTACTTAACATAACTTAATTTAACAGTTATGTGGAACCACTTGACATAAAATGTTTAAGTAAATCTAACATATCTTCTTTTTGAGTGTATATACACATACATATACATACATCCATATACACATTCATAATCTCTACCTCTCATCACGATGCCACATCAATTAAAAAATAATCATCATCAATAGTCATTAATGACCATTATCCATTGTACCCGCTAAATAACACGTGTTTGTACATTTTCTTGAACTGGTTGATATTTGGACTTTGCTTGAGTTCCTCACTTAGGTTGTTCCATAGCTTGACACTAGAAATAAGATTATATTGGAATTTCTTACCTTTTTGATGTATTTGCTATTTGAGCTTCTTGATAAACAGCAAGTTAAAGCTTTACAAATAAGTGCCAGGCACCTATTGTACTGACAAAGAATGGTGAATATCTGGCTCAACTTCTCTGATGCAGTAGTGGGGCTATTAATTGATGGATAAATGTACATTTTGTAATAAACTTATGTTTCCCTTTGCTGATCAGATTCAAATGTAAGCCATTTAAACTCTAGACATCTTTGTGTTGTAATATCAGGATTCTGACTCATTATGGTCAGTATACTTACCACAACTCAGATTTGCAGTATATCCCTGGATTAGTATTAACAACAGAAGGCACAGGATTGTGCATGATTACATCACTAAGGAACATGCTCAACTGCAGAGGCAACCAGCATCAAACACTTGTCACAGCAAGAATCTCAATGTGAGTAGCGTGATGTGCATGTTGATAAACCACTTTCTGCTGGTGGAGACTTTGTTGTTTGGGGAAAGAAATACAGAACCATTTTCATTACAGTACCATTTTAGACCTGGTACAGAGGAAAATGTGCCGCTGTATTTATGTCTCTTTTTTTAGAGGAAACCACAACAATTATTCCTGTTGTATCACCATTTTAAGTGAGAGCAAAATATACTGACTGGCTTCACATCATCACACCTGACTGGCTGATTGGGTGACTGAAAATTAAGGTTAAGGATAAGCCACATTACCCTCTAATGTCATTGGAAAGTTACTTGGGGTGAAGTGTTATCCGGATGGGTATCAGGTATTATGAACTAATATTTGATTATTAAATTCAATAGTTAATGCAGGATATGCCAACCAAATGATAAAATCAATATGATTTTATGCAAGTAGTTTAGACTTTATAAATTATAAATAAGGAACATTAATTCACAGCTACTTAAACAAATTAGCTGGTTTCCTCATAAAAAAATTCACGACCATGTTTTTGCATATGTATGTAATGCATTACTTGAGCATTACTTACGATTTGTGTTCTCACTGTAAGTTGTTTACTGATGCAGGGAGCAAACAGGCAGTTAGGATTGAAGTCCCTAACCATAATCAATTTTCTGAGTTGCCAAGTCTTTATCATTTCTTAAACAATGGTAATTACTATGTGCAGACACTGATGAAGGTAAGAAACTGTTATATGACTGTGTGGCACCAGCCGCGGTTATTGTCACACTCAACCTGAATTTTCCACCAGAACACTACTTGAAGATGCTCAACTGGAAAATGGGGCCCAATATAAACAAAACTGACAAAACAAAACAAATCTGTTGTCTGGGTTAGCAGCCTAGCATACATATACATAATAATAGTTAACTATTTGTTTTAAGTCTAATATTAATCTCAAAGACAATATAAATTCAAAACGTATACACAGACATACAACCAAACGTGCAGCATCAAGTTCACCTAATGTTAAAGATAAAGGGTGGGATCAAAACTGGCTTAACACAAAACATTGTATGTACTCAGAGCTCCCAAGTTACATGCAATAACTAACAATTCATTCCTCAATTCACATTAACGATAAACTCTTCTGAAATGGCATTTCACTGCCCATAAAATTCACAGGTTATAAGAATCTACTTCTGTCATTGATAGCCTTTTATCAGGCTGCCCCAATAAATCTCTGTAGTCCTCCAGCAGATCAAGAACACTGCTGCATACTTGCTCGAAATGACCAATGTCAACTGGAAGTATGAAGACAGGAGAAAACTTGCTGAGCTGAGACTCTCAGTGGAGGAGCCTAGTCAAAATGCACTTAGAATTTGGACAGTACCCCCAGTGGTTCTTAAAGTCAAACAAAAGAAAGAGTGGTTTTGGGGAGGGATCAAAAAAACTGAGCGAAATAGATCAGGTGAGCTTCTGTGTGGAAATGGGGTGTATTCCAGACATGGTCTTTATTCCCAAACCTAGCTATGAAACTTCATTTTACCTTTGAAAGACCAATAAAAATATGAATATTTAGAATAGTTTACAGCATACAAGGTTCCAAAGAAAGGATGAAAAAATTATGGTCAAGGGAAGAAGGGATGAAGGTTATGAGATGTAGGGATGAGGGGATGAAGGGAGAATTTGGGAGCTATCTCTCAATGTACTTGGATTTAGGATAGTGCACTAAAAAATACTTCAAAAGGGAAGCTGAGGAGAAGACCAAAATCCGAGAATTGTATTGATGTGGTCGAGATTCCTGTCCTAGTGGGCAAGGAGGCTTGAAGTGGGGGGCAAGCATTTTGGCATAAGACTTGGTTAGACCTTACAGAAACTTTTGATTAAAATGTCGAGATTTGAGTGAGACAATGCTTGACATCATGCCCCTCAGGACAGTTTAACAAGGAATTTAATTCCACTGATGTATACCTGGAGGAAGACTTAATCTTGAGAATGGAATGAGTGAATGTGATTAAGCTAGAGAGAGTCAGAACATAGTGAAGAGAATAAAAGGCAGAGGGAGACGTGAAAAGCTTTGAAGCAGGTCCATTCAGTCAGATTTGAAGAAAGCGTTCAGAGGTTTATTCTGTTGAGGATGGCATCTTGGTAAGTGGTGACTTCATGTTAAAGTTGTGTGGTCATTTGATGATGGTGGCTGAAAATGGTGGAACTGGAGTTGAAAGAGGGTCAGATGCTGGTGCCTATTGCCTGAATTTCTCAAACTAGTGCATTGCCCCTAGGAAGTATGTATTCCTATAGAAAAGTGGGAGGTTAAGTAGCTTTTTCATGGATGGCCAAATGAGGCTGTGTTTGAAGGTGGGATGTCAGGGACATTTAGATTTGTTGTGAAATGTGTAGATTGATTGATAACTATTTTGTTTTCATATATTTTGGCTTTTAGCAAGGACACTGTAGGGAGTTCACTATGTGAAAGGACCACTACCGGTGCCTTTTGCTTTTTTAGCTATTGGGAAAAAGAAAAAACATTAATGCAACAGCATGATGGTTGAAAGCATTTTGAAGGCTAAATCGAGTTACAATTTTACGTTGAGTAGTACCTAATTCAGAATCATTTGGCTCAAATTGGATAAATGCCAGCTAATGTTTATTTTATGCTAGCAAGAAGATAAACCAAGCAAAATGTGATCATGCAACTAATATGAAAAACTGCACGTTAAAAACTTCAAAATTCTAAAAACAACTTTTTCACCTTAAAGTTAAGAGTAGGTCCTGGTAAAGATAAAAGTTATTCACAAAGCAGCACAAAGTGATTCCTAAGCAGAGGAGAACATAGCGGAAAGACAAAGAGTTATCAGACTTCAGACTTCAGACTCATTTTATTGTCATTTCTTCACCAAGGAACATGGAAAAAAAAAACGAAACACAGTGCTCAGGTCCCGGTGCCAAGTTACAATATATAAATAAATATGCTACTAAAAAAAGCATATAATATAAGCATATAATTATGTATAAATATAAACAATATAAAACAAATATAAAACAAATCAAATCAGTAGGAAAAACTAAAACATCCAGACTAAGACTAAATATTTATTCATAGCCAATAACTTAAGTGCAACCTCACAAAGTGCCAATAAGGGAATGGACATTTAAGCCATGCAGCAATCAGGGGTGCAGCGTTGTTGAGCTGTTTAGCAGCCTGACAGCAGCTGAGAAGAAGCTGTTCTTCATTCTGGTGGATCTCGACCGGATGCTGCGCAGTCTCCTGCCTGAGGGGTGGGGGCAAAACAGTCCATGTAAAGGGTGGGTGGGGTCTCGCATGATGCAGGTAGCTCTGTCAGTGCAACGGCTGATGTAGATGTTCGAGAGGGGTGGAAAGCTGCATCCGGTGGTCTTTTGTGCAGACTTTACTACACTCTGCAGTGCCGTCTTCTCTGCCTCGGTACAGCTGCAGTACCAGACTGTGATGCAGGAGGTCAGTACACTATCCACCACACATCTGTAGAAGGAGCTGAGGATGTTTGAGTTCAGTCCCGCCCCCTTCAACTTCCTCAGAAAGTTGGAAGTTATGAGAAATGTATGTGAAGTGCTGAATGACAGTGAGTTACAGATGAGACTGCGCACAGATAATGTGTGTTGATCTCAACTGATATGTGCTTACATCTCCCAACAGCACAATGACGCTTTAACACCATAAATGAAGGTAATCAAAACACTTAAATATTTGGCATTTGAATAATGCTGTAGTGTAGCAGTGATGATGACTTGGGTCTGTAAACCTTCAATCAGCGAGTTATCACACAAGCAGTAACAGTGCTCTCACAGCCTCATATGGTGTTGCAGTTCGTTTCATTATTACTACATATGCACACCTTGCCAGTCTCACAAAATAGCATTCATGGACATAGCTTGCTTCCCTGTTGTAAGTGGCAAAATTTATCTGCAACACTACAACAACAGAAATGAAGCAAAACAAAAAACAAAAAGCAGTATCACTGCTCAAATTGCTCTCCGCAAAGACTACAGCATTTTGGACATTGTACCAAAATGGCCAGGCTCAACACATGACCCAATCTGAGAAAGCTTTTTGAAGGATGTTAAGTGCCAGCCAGTTGCCACTTGTTAGGGGCCAGTGGCTGTCCAAACCATGCAAAGTAAAGGCCCCTTACACCATACATCAATCTAGACAGTGGAACACAGCTAAATTGCAACAAATGTGTCCTAAGTTTAAATATTTCCCTCAAATATCCTACTGTTATATGTACTGAAAATTATCTGTTTCATTTTCAAGTGCTTTGATTTCAAATGTGTTGATGTATTTGTATGGACTTATAGCACCCATAAAAACATTGGCAGTAGTTGAGTGGGATTTGGATGGAGAGGTGCAGCTGATGGCATAGAAGGTCTGCCAAGTCATTATAGCTTGTGACTTACTTCACAACACCTGTAAAGCCAGATAATAACCTCCTGCTAAACCGCTAAAAGATCCCGAGCAGACAGAGAGGAGGAGGCGAGAAAACATAACAACATCATCATTCCCTATGTCGCAGGAACATGTTCCCTATGTTCACCATAAACCTACCATCACACGGAGGAAGAAACTTGTCCATCCTAAGGACAAAATACCCAGGCAGAAACAGAGTAATGTAGTTTATGCTGTTCACTGCAGCCAGGAATGCACAGATTTGTACATTTTGAGACATAACAACCTCCCCATAAACAAATGGCACAACACAGGAGGGACAACTCCTCAGGTTAAGACTCTGCTGAGAGCAAAGCCTTATTGTCATTTAGCTGTACCAACAAAAGCAGTGCAGCAAAAATGAGACTGCGTTTTTCTGGGAACACAATAAACACGCACAAGATATAAATATAATAATTTAAAATTAAAACTATAACTAGAGACTCATGAAGTGCAGTAGTGCCCATGCTCCAGATCAGCAGTTCAACAATCTAACAGCTTGTGGAAGGAAGCTGTTGATTAGTCTGTTTGTTTGGCCTTTTTGACTCTGGAACCGTTTTCCTGATGGGAGCAGTTCAAAGAATGTGTGGAGATGGGAGGGAGGCATCTCTGACTTTGTTCTGCACATCTATATGTTGAACACTTACATCTGAGGGAAAAAATCATTCCTTTGAGGACAACAATGTAAACATCTTGGCCAGAGAAGACAGATGGTTTGAAAGAGGAGTAAAAGAATCCATCTGTGTCAAACTGGAACAACCGTCTTTGAACAGAGGAGGTGGCCTAAGACATTACTTATCACCCACTTACAATGTTGTACTGAGTTCTCTACCAAGACAGCTTAACAACCATTCACACCTGGGCTCACTGAGCCCTTAGGCCCCGTCCAGACGCCATTTTCAGCTTCTTGCTGTGTTTGGTTTCTCCGTCTACTGTCTGTTTGTTTACAGCGCTCAAGCTTTATGCTCATGCTCCTTGTCTTCTTCTCCGTTTTTGGTGAATGTCAAGCGCCACCTATAGGCCTGGAATATGAACTACAGCGTTTTTCGGTTGTTTTCAGGGGAGCCGTGTGGACGCAAATATTCTTAAAACGATGACGAGGAAGACGGAGAAAAAAAAGAACCCCACATGAGGGCCGATTTGACCAACTACCCACAAGTGGCCCCAACGATTCTAAAACTCAGAGCTCACACTTGTCCTTAACAACTCTACGAACACACCCACAGAGTTTAAAAGCCAGCCAACTCCTCTCCAGTTAGTTACAACGGAAGAAGCCTCTTGGATAGAGGTGAAACGTCTTCAAGAAACAAAGTGCAGTTGCCTACGATACAGCACCCAGATGTACAATGACCTGATGACTGAGAACCTTCATTAATTTATTTCTTGTTGTTTGTGTTGTATTCTGGCTGAGGACATCCACCTCAAACTTTAGTTTCCATCCAGCAGGGATGGTGTTGGAGCAACAGCAGCAGGTATGCTTAATTGAGACATCTCAGGCTGTGAGTCACACACTTGCAGTGTTGAAGGCCATGCTTCCTCTGTTGACTTGATTCTGCAAGAAAGGGGGAAAACAAACTCTATTAGATTATTTTTTGTATTTAGTTTTTAAATTGATTTCACCATATACTCATTGAGCTCGTAGAAAACATCCCCTTCCTGTATTCATTTGGGTTTTCGAGTTCCTTCCCTTCCATTGCTGCTTGCTCTTTGCTGGTCTATGATAGATTTACATGCAAACCCCACTGCTACTTATATAGACTTATATATAGCCAGCAATCTCAGAAATGGATGGAAGATAGCCCATTTCCCCCATTAAGATTAAATAGACTAATTACTAGAATTTACCTGCAAGGTATAAAAATGTAAGGAAATAAATAACAGTGAATAGTCTACTGCACAATTGTCAAGGTTAAATTATTTATAATTTTACAACAAAGTTCCTTTACACTACAGATAAAAACAAAAACAAAACAAAAAAGTGTAGTGTGGAGGATGAATTCAGGAGTCTCACAGCCTGAAGAATGAAGCTGCTCTGTGGTCTGGTGGTACAGCAACAGATACTTTTGTATAAAAAAAAAGATATATGTAACTTTATTGATCCTTCACTGGGGAAATTCTCTTGTTACAGCAGTGGTTGAGTGTAGAGTTCTCAACGGGTCGGGCCGGCCCGACAAACCCGACCGGACCCGCGGGTTCGGGTCGGGTCGGGCCTCGGGCTTCCTTTATCATAAAACACATTTCATAAAACACATTTCTTGCAGGTTGTAAATTATATATTGTTTGTTGTGAATCATCGCTGTTCACGTGTGGTGAAGAGTGAGTCTGGCTGCTGCTTCATGGGGAGGGACAGACGCAGAATTGACGCCGATGCGTGACGTATACTCGTATAGCCGGCTGGAGAAGATGGCATTGGCTAAAAGTAAACTTGCTACAGGCGAATCCACCCTTGCTTTTCGAGGAGTGGTGAAATCGTCTGTTTCTGTCTCTCTGAATATATTTTATATATATATATATATTTTTTATATTTATATACACTGGTCGAAGCGCGGTGTCTTCTTTGCAGCGGGTGCTGCTGCTGCTGCTGACGGTGACGCAGCACCTGTCTCCTGGCTCGCGTCACCTTTCCGTCTGCTGTCTGTCTGATCATGATAACAAGTGAATGAGGAAAACAATGCAGGCACGCGGGGGGTCGGGTTCGGCCGGATTCGGGCAGACAATTCATGGTGGTGTTTCGGGCTGGGTCGGGTTCGGGCTTAAAACCGGCGGGCCGGGTCGGGTTGTATTTTTCAGGCCCGTTGAGAACTCTAGCTGAGTGATAGATTAGAACATCAAAAACAGCAAAAAATACCATCAAATATTAGAAATACAGAATGAAATACTCCTGGAACTAAAAACTGAAGACAATGTATAATCTATTAACTATCTACAAACAAATGAGTAAACAGTGTGTTTCAGCTCCGAGGCTATATTTAGTGAGATATGTACCACTCTATGAAGAAGGCAATAACTTCTAGATGTGACAGAACTACATTAAGTCTTCGCAGAACCAAGATTTGGTTGAAAGAAAGTAGTTGATATATAGTTTTGAAAAATGACAGACTCTTCGTTCTGTTAAAAAAAAAAAAAAAGAAAAAAAGAAAAAAACGGATTACTGTAACCACTCAGCAACAACTATTTAAATGTGAACATGTTGTAAATGATCTGTATGGTCTCTTGGATGTTCAGGACAAATATAAACCCAAACCAGTGTAAAATAAGGGGTTGGTGAGTTTTAGAGTACAAATACACAAAATCAACAAAATGTTGAATTTTAGCTCAGCGGGTCAAACTTAACATAACTTAAAAAGTATTTGAATTGCAGCTTCAGGATTATGCATGTTGTCATGACTGTAATAGAAGTTTCAACATCAATTCAAGAAAATCCATTTCAAGATTGAAACAGTGGGGTGATCGTTCTTTTGCTGTCACAGCTCCCAGGCTGTGGAACAGACTGCCCCCTGATATTCGCACCACTACTGACCTCAGCCTTTTTAAATCGAAGCTGAAGACACACTTTTTTAGATTGGCATTTAACTCTGACTAGGGAAGTCCTGCTCTTAGGTGTACTTATTCTGCCTGTTTTTTACTTTATGCACTTTTAGAGGGCCTTAAAAACCCTGAAGCACTTGTAGCACTTTCTTGTGTTTTCTTGCAGCACTGTAGCACTTTCTTGTAGTTTTATGTATTGTTTTTATGTATTATTTTACTGCTTTGATCTAAAGCACTTTGGGTACCGTCTGGCTATTGTAAAGGGCGTTACAAATAAAATTTGATTGATTGATTGATTGATGAACTGGGAGGCCCGAGGTGAGGTGGCCCGGCCGTTTTTCTGCACTCATCTTTCAGGTCATGCGAAAACTGAGTTAAAGGGAAAGAGAATGGATCTGGTGAGTTTAAATACTTTTGTGTGGCAATGGAATGTATTTGTTCCTAAACTTAATAAATACAGTATGCCACTGTTGTGGTTTTAGCATGTTGCTTGTTGTGTTTAAGAAGTGGCCTCCTCAGAACCACATTTACATTATCTACCATGGGCATAGATTTTGAATGAACATTATCTTGAATAAACCTGTGGCTTTCTCTGTTTTGAACATTGTTGAAAACATTTGGGATAATGTAAGGACACGCAACAAAGGTCATTTTCAGACATGCTACATATTATATTATCAATATCCAGGAAAGACAAGTCAGACCTGAATCCGGCCATCTGTCACATCCTGACATCCTCCTTGCATTTCAACAGCTGTCATGCTGTCCACAACTGACCACAACTGAGTGAAGTTGGGCCCTCTCCCCTGCATTCCAGGGTGCGAAATGAAATGGTGACACAGCGCAGATGGAATATTGAGTAGATATTGATATGAGATTGAGTTGGCTTATAACTTTTACGACTGAAAAGAGCTGATGCAATAGTTTACTGCAGTAACATGCAAATAAAAATACTTCTGACATTTGATATGAAGTGACATTAAATGTGTTAGAGGCCTCATTTTATTGTACATAATATGAACATTTTAAGTTGCGTTCATGTCTGCAGTATGGTGTAGCCGCCACACAGCAGTCAGAGCCAACCCTGGCCATTTTAGACGGTGCTCATGATTTCACCCATTTCAGAAAAAATTGCTCTGCTTTGCAGAATACGTAAAATCTGAGCAAGTCAACAATATCAGGCAGGCACAGGGCACACTCAGCTTCTGAAATGCTTCCAGTGGGGTATGAAGCGTTGTAGAGGACGATACAAAACCATGTTGTACACAAGATCCCAAGTATGTGCCCGGTAGAATCAAGGGGTGGAGTGTACATCACCTCCAGTGAGTTGAAAGGTTAAGAGGTTAGATCGAGTTGTTCCTAGATGTCAAAATAAAGCAGAAACACTACATTATGTGTGGAATGTAAAGTGTTGATGACTGTGTGTACTTATGGCAGGTAAATTCATGTAGGTGAAGAGGGAAAATGTAATATGTATTTCAGATATAGTAAATGACACACCTCCAGTCCCAGTGAAGAACCTGCTGCTCTGTGTGCACCATGTGACATTTGGTCCATTCACCAACCAGGACAGCTTATAATGGGAGGCACTTAAATTAATTCAGGTCAAGCTTTTCAAGGACCTGTCAGGTCAGTAAGGTACTGCTAACTATTCGCACGCGCGCGTGTGTGTGTGTGTGAGACCTCTGTTAAGGCAACAACACATAGTTCATGCATCATTCATTGACTGGTTACTAGGGGCGTTCCAACAAGGATACCTCACGATTCGATTCGATTACGATTATGGGAGCTTCGATTCTTCGATTCTTCGATTCTAGCGATTGTCGATTCGATTCGATTATTGGTGCCATGATTCTTCGATTATTGCTATTTTTAATGCTTTTTTTCCATACAAGATTGGTTTTGTCTTCATCTGTGGCTACATTTGTAAATAAATAGCCTATCAATTAACTCAAAAAGCTGCCATAGGGAACAAAAGTGCATTCTTTAAAATTAAATAATTCAATTTATTCAGTCGGGATTATGGATAGAAGAACTTAACAAAAAAGCTGCCATATTCCAAGGGAACAAATTGCATTCTTCTGAACCAAATTGCATAATTCAACTGAACTCATGGATTAAAGCAAAAAAAATCTTTTGACTGAAATGTTTTTTCGAGCTGTAGCCAAGTCATATTCCCAATTTGTAATTTGTGAAACACGTTACAGGGCACGTTACTTGACACGTGCTAAAAAAATAAGATAAGATTTATAGCTTCGCCCCACACCATGTTCTCTAATGCAGACATCAAGTTTAAATATTTGACCAACAGTGTTTTACAGGAGGATGATCTGAACAGCTGTTCTATTCACACTTAAAATGATTTTTGTCTTTTCAATGTAATTTTCAATCTAGGAAATCAAACTGTGCCTTCTTTTGCCAAGCTTTTACTCTTTCAAATAATCAACCATCTACAGAACTTTTCAGCAAGCTATTTTTCTACTTCTTCTCATCATCATCATCATCATCATTAATTATTATTACAGTTTTTGGCTAATGCTTAAACACTAAAAGTGGCTGCTATGCCCAAAGCATCACAACCTCTAACTTTGGTGACCATGCCCTAAACAAAAGCACCAACCCTGCAAACACAATATATGTGTTTGCAGGGTTGGTGCTTTTGTTTAGGGCATGGTGGCACTGTGTTTGAAATTCTCCAACACACTTCTTGCAAAACACTACACACAGTTTTTTACATAAGACATATTGTTCAAAAAAGAACACAAACTCACACACATGAACACATTTAAAATCTAATTGTAGACCAATCATTCTAAGCCATAGCACTACAAATACACCTGATGTGAGCTCAG
>CAEMYA010000384.1:265280-323885 GCA_903131615.1 Diplodus sargus | reverse complement strand
TTCATTTTGCAGGAGAATTGAGGGGTTTTGCCCGTTGTGTGTGTGTTTTTTGATTTGTGTGTAGAGTTCTGAGAGTAAGAGGTATGCTTTCAGAAAATGTGTGTAAACAATCGGGAAAAACTGTACTTTTGCAAAAACCTGAAAAACAAAAAAAAATTCTGAAGCGTTTCCATTTTGTTTTCATGTGTCTAGATCAACTGTAGTGGATCAATCTTTCACAAAAACTAAAAAAAGTCTGTATGAGACTTTTAAAGCCAAAAACCATCCAAAGTACTGAATACAGCTGTGTTTTTCATAAAGCACATCTGTGTGTTGTTGCTGCTAGGAAAGAATAATTCAAAGGTGCATGTGTTTAACGTTTTGATGCTAAAAACAGTTTTGAAATGGGATTGTTAGGTTTTGTTTCAAGAGTTTAATTTTGCCGTATAAGTTAGGAGTTTATCTCCATGTGCTGTGTCTTACTCAACCTGTGTATTAAGTTATGACACAGTGAGCCAAAGTCTGCAACATGTGTCTAAGCAATCGGCAAAAACTGTAAAGGCCTTCTCAGCATCCAGCGAGATAGCCAAAATCGGGTTCTGGTTTGAATAGTTCAGCCAAATCAGGTTATAATCTTCTCATATGATCTGCAGAAGACTGTTTTTCATAAATCCAACCTGATCTGTGTGTATTATATTAAGCAGGGCTCTCTCTAGACGTAAGGCTAGATTCTTTGTAAGGATTTTGCAGTCTGCATTTAATAAGCTCATAGGTCTATAATTAGAGGGTTCTGTAGTATCCTTGTCTTTTTTAGGAATCACTGATATTAGAACCTCATTAAATGATGGGGGGACAGAACCCAACATCAGTTATACACTTCAAATAGTTTTGGCACTGGTATGTCTGTATAATGTTTATAGTATTCTGCAGGGAATCCATTGATACTTTCCCTATATTCATGAGTGATGCTGCCACCTTGATCTCCGCCTTTTATTGGACTATCTAGTAATTCCACATGTTCAGCAGAAAATGTATGTAGAGTAATATTAGAGAAACAAATGACACATTTCTCTTTGATTTGGGCTGACCTGCGATGTGTATAATTCCCTATAAAATTGTTTTAGGACCTCATTTATTTCTTTGCTAGATGACACCAAGTTATTTCCCTTCTTAACTGCTGGTATCACATTGAGGGAGCTCTGTTGTTTAAGTTTCCTGCTAAGTAACTTGCTTGTTTACTCGCCCTCTTCATAAAAAGTTGTTCTGAGCCTAAATAATACATATTCACCCTTTTATTATACATTTCCTGTAGTCGAAATTTAAATTTGCATATATCCTGGTATAATTTATCTGGAAAGGGTCTTTATAGTTCAGTTTCTAATTTTCTAATTTTACATTCCAAATCCTTGATTTTACTCCCATATTCTTTTTTCTGTTCTGATGCCTGTCTTATATTTTTTCTTGGGATAAAATCTTTGGATGCTTCCCATTCCATTGCTCTTGTGGCCATGCTTCCTGAATTAAAATCAAAGGAGTATTTAAGATCCTCCCTCAGTGTCAGAGCAAAGCTTAGCTTAGGTTTAGCCTCCATCTACCTTTTCTCTTTTTATCTGTATCAATATCAACACCTAGCTATATAGCTGCATGATCCGACGGGGCCATCACATTTATTGTACACTCTGTTACTGATTCTACAATATTGTTAGAAGTTAAAAAGAAGTGTAGAATAGAATAACATTTCAGTGGACAGTGGAAGAAGAAGAATCCTTTTCTCTGGGATTTGTTATTCGACAAATCTTCACAAAGCATGTGTAAAGCAGCCCTGTCTCCCGTAGTTGTCAGTTCACTAAATTTTCTATTATCCATAAACACGTGCATTAGTTGATTAAAGCCTACAGCTAGAAAAATTAATTTCCCCTAAAACTAGTTCACCTCAGTAAAAAGGTTTGTGACTTCTTTATTAGATTCATACATGTTTCGTAGCACCATCTTTATCCCGTTAATAACTGCCTCTATACAAACCACTCTACCTTCATCATCTTTAAGTTCCGCTTTTTGTTTATAAGAATGCAAACCCCATTCCTCTTGCTTGAGTAAGAGCTATGAAAGACATGGCCCACACATCCCCACTTCAGTTTGGCTGCCTCTTCTCCCCTAAAGTGATTCTCTTGAACAGCAATATCCGCTTTGTTTTGTTTAAGGTATGTCTGAACCTCCCCCCTCTTGCTGCTGTGACACAAAAATGTCCCTGTTTGAAATTGTCTCCCTATTAACTTCAGTCACCCTTTTAGAAATATATGTCAAGATAAAGCTGACTGCTTCTGAACTGAATACTTCTGAACATCTGAAGTAGTAACAAAAGGTAACACAAACTTAAATATGCCCCAGACAGTATTACAGTTTTTTCTGATTGTTAAAACACAATTTTGCAAACTAGTGTGGTTTTATCAAAATACTTAACACAATTTACAAAACCACACACCCAAACTGCTAAATACTTAATATATCCTGCAAAATGAAGCACTGCAACCAAAACTACATATAGTATTATCAAAATCAAACTTTTGCACCAGATGGCAAACACTTCATTCATATTACAGATTTTTGTCTAACGAACTATACACTGTTGGGCATAACTTAAAGCACTCCTATCTTTAGTATGCTTTGCCATAATACTAACATAGTTCAAACTCTAGAGAAATGTTCAGATTGTTCACATGCATAGAAATATTTGCAGATACACACACATGCTGTTGAAACATTGATTTGTTTTATTTTTCACCAAACACATCAGTGCAACATATGCACAGCAGATATATTTACATTGGAGTGAACAAAAATATGCTCACAAAACGGTAAACTGAAAAAGAAAATTGCAGAGAAGAAATGCATCAATGTGTCAGTGTCAGCCCATGGTTGATGATATGATCAACTCAGTATGCTCAGTATGATTTCATTTGAAAGTTGTTGTCTTCTTTGGCCATGACCTCCTCTACCAGCTCTACCTCTCACTCTTCCTCCCCCTCTCATTCTCACCCTCCCTCCTCAGCTGTGGTCTTTTAGTGCTTATTTCCTGATTGAAGTGGTAACAATTACAGTAATAATTGTTTGGCAGGTGGCACATATAGTGGCCAATGAGCTCATGTAGCGTTATTTTAAATGGCAGTGTTTTGAAATGGCAATGTGACTTTATGTCAGATTGTTGTGTCTTATGCAGATAACTGTGTTCAGTGCATTTAAAATGTGCCATTTTGAATTGCAAAATGTGTGTAGAGCAGAAAGCAGTTTTGAAGACTTGAGAAGAGGTTTTGCTCTTTGTGTGTCAGTTTAAATATTTGTGCTATGCATGTCATTTTAGTGTGTTAGCAACTGGAAAAAACTGTAACAGGGGCTCTTGGCTTTTGTTCCCTAGGAGCAACACAAAAATCAGAAACAACAGCAAAACAAACATCTTTGGTCCATAGAGAATCGTGCACCCGGCTGCCATTCTAATTAGGGGGCCAAGCCCGAGGGGCCGAGGGAACGCGTATGCTTACCTAGCGGTGCTAGGAACCCTATTGTAATTGTAAAGATTTGTATTTTTATTTTTCTCCGGCTAAAACTGGTGCTGCAGGCTAAACCGTGCAAGGGCGGGCGGTGCAATTTGGAGGGTTGGTCCAGACTCCTATGAATATCTCACAAAAAACTACATATATCCGCCTGCAGGGGGCGCTATAACCTAGGACAACACGTTTTTGCTACTCCCAAACCGTACGTCGCACATTCAAAAACCTTGTATCCCCAGATTCCCTGAATGAAGCTGAATCACTTTGCGATTGGCCACGCCCACTTCCGGTTAGAACGTGTTTTTTTTTCTTGCAAAATCGCAAAAACTGGAAAACCTACTTTTTCGAACTCCCCCTTGGGATTTTGTCTGATCTGCGTGAAACTTGGCACGTACACTGTTCAGCTGGATCTGATCTAAAGTTATTAAAAGAATTTTGCTTGGTCAAAAAATGCGCTAATTATTCACAAACACATTTCTATAGCTAGCTATAAACATGTAAACTGTTTGAAATCTCGGTCAACTTCTGATGCACATTACGTTCGCTAAAGTGTCACAAAGTTTATATCTCTTGAACGCTACACCGATTTTGATGAAATTTGGTCGGTATGATGTAGGCCCAATCCTGAGGCCATATCTTGAAGATGGTCATGACATGTGGGCATGGCTTATTACAACAAATCCAAATCGGCACACATTCAGTCTTTTGCACTTCCGGTGCACTTCCCATTACAGCAAATACCACAGCTCAGACGTTGGCCTGTGTCCTCACTTTTTTTTAACTTTTTCAGATACTTTTCTCCATATGTCCCAATTCATGTGGGAAACGTGATCTCCCTTTATCCTCTCTGTTTTGACTAAATACAAGTCAAGCCCTCCTCCCTGAGACCTTATAACACAGTCTCAGCCAGTAGCCCTTATTAAACTGAGATCCTGCACTAATGGCAACTCACTTAATCTTAAATCTGGAAGAAGACCCAGCATTACACCAGCATTGCTTTATGCTGCTCCAGTGTGTTATTTTTGATAGCATTCAGGTGATCCAAGAGTGATAGAGATGTAACACATGTAAGATCATGGGTCCCGTCCTGCTAGCTCACACTTTTTACAAAGACGTCAATTTTGCATAAAGGCGGAACAACACTGAAGCCCCACTTCATATGTGTATGTTTTATACAGAATGGCTATGCAGATGACGCCGCATCAATTCCCCTGGAACAAGTTGGACAAAAGGGGCTCATGTCTCTGTCTGAGGAACTGTCTAAAAGATAGGTTTTTCTTTCTGACTATACATAGAAAAACAAATAGAAAAAAAGACGTTTCTTCAGGGTTAGGGTTAAGGCCAAATATTGGGTTCTAGAGGCGTAGTGACGTATTGACCACTCACATAGTTTCTTAGTTCACCAAATCACTGTGATACTTAAAACCTTAGTTAGTGAGATAATGGCTAACCAGCCAGGACATGAAAGCATAAGTCACAATAGCTTCCCAAGCTTCTCGCTATTGTCTCTGCACTGGGCAGTTTACTCCAACACAGAATTGTATTAACTTTCCAACACCTCTAGCCAATACTGACACACAGTGAGTTGAATGATTGCACACATTGAGGATAACCCATTTAAATCAAGCTGCAGTCTGTGTAGGCCCATAGGTGTGGCAGGTGTGGCAGGTGCACCACTTTTTTGAGGGGAAGGAACAGCAGTGAGGGAGGAGAGGGAACATTAAAAGAATTTCAGTAGAAGAGAGGGAAATAAAACAAAGGGGAGAGGGGAGGCAGAAATAGAGAGAGAGAAAAAACACCCACAGGTCACAGGCAGCTGGTGTAATTACAGAGCGGCAGGCACACAGAGAGGCGAAAGGCGAAAGAAAAAACAAAAAGAGATTGTAGAAGTTGTAGTGCTGGTCTCCACCTCTTCCCTGCCCCTGTTCACCCCTTAGCACCTGTCTGCCAGCTGGACAACATTCACTGGAGAGTTTTCCTCTTCTTCTGGAAAAGGTTGCTACCATCATTTTTACTCTGACCTTGGTTTTGACCTCGCTTACACTGTATACTTCAAATTTAGTTTCTACAGTATATAGTATATTTATATTCTATAGTAGTAAATTTGCATCAATTGTGGATTCCAATGCACTTTTACAGTCAATTCAGTTTAGTTACTGAGAAAGGCATCTGTACACTTGGAGACATCTATGACACAGTGATGTCTCAGAGAGTTCTGTCGGAGACAGAGGAGAGAGCAGCTGCAGGGGAGTGTTTACTACCTGAGGCCCACATCGTCAGGAGTCACTGTCTTGTTCTTGTCTTTCTTTTATTTTGATAATATTCCCCTTATGTGTCACTTGCTTTTCAGTTTCTCCTGTGTGTTTTTCCCTCTCAGTGTTTTTCCATTCATTACCTCACCTGTTCTTTTCTCTCCTCACTCCACCTGTCCCTGATCCCCTCGTTAGTGTGTCTGTGTATTTAGTCTTTGTTCTCTCTGATGTGTTTGTCAGTTGATTCCGTGATGTTCCCTGTTACTCCATCTTGGTCTGCCTTCCCCCATGTTGCCACCAGGCATTCTGCCTCAGTGTTTCCTCCAGTGTTTCCTCGTGCCTCCTGTTTGGTATGTTTCTTATTTTGGTTTCTTGTTTCTCATTTGATTTGAACTTTGCTTTTCCGTTGCACTTTGTTTAAACTTTTTAATTGCTACTTTGTTTTTGGTCCTTGTGACTCATTTTTGGTTTGTCTGGTTCACCTGGTTTTTGTATTTCAGCTGTGTGTTGCTAATGCTCACTTTTTGTTCCTCCAATCCTGCCTCCTGTGTGTCTGCGATAAGGTCCTAGAAATACACCCCCACCGTAACACACATTATATGAATTAGATGTCTAAAGTTATCAGCCGAGCTAGGAGAGCGTATGACGCCTACTTGCTCTGCATGTATCTGTGTAGTAATCACTTACTGAGTCAGGCCTGAGAGGATCGAATTTTACTGGTGCACTTTGCTGATAGGCCTGTAGGTTTGCAGTCAAGGGGGTCCTTGTCTTTTTTGATTGTCAATTAAATGACGGCATCAGACAAAGTTGTCTTTACAAGCTCCGAGGCTGTGCTACCAACTTTGAAGGCTGCACACCTGAACAATTGGCTCCTTGGATTCACCTTTCTCCGCTGATCAGCTGTTAGCCCCGCCGATCAGCTGTTAGCATAGCAACACTAATTTATAGGCCAACGTACTCAATACTCTGTGGGCTGTATATCATTGCTCCGCTGGTCCTCCCTCCACCACAGCCTCTGGGTTATTCACCACCTGGCTCCTTTGTCGCTCCCCTCTGCTGCTGTGGTCTCCCCCGGCTCGCGGCGATGTTGGATGGTCACTGCTCCACCGATGCTGCAATAAAAGTCAAATGAAATGTGTCACATTATTTTTGGGAACCAAAAAATGTGACTATACCTAACCAAACCATAAGTACACCATTGTCCCAACATAAAAGTTGCAGCATAAAGAAATGTAAAATGTAAAGATATCCATGGTTCACAGAAGTGTACATTGACAAAATGTATTCCGGTGATTGGGTTGCACAAGAGCTCAATAGAAGCCAAGCTGATCCAAATTCCAGTGCTGGATTTGTCAACAGCTATGAGCACACCTCCTTCACTTTTATAGATGATGCCAGGGGAAAAAAACACGACTTCCAGCTCAGCGAAACATGGCGTTTTTAGGCACTATAAATTCTTGTCCTACAATCCACTAGTCTTATATAATTTTTATTTTATACATTTTTCAGTTTTCTATCATTACAGTAACACCCAAAGCTAATAAAAGAGGAAACACGGATTTTGCAGCTATATTTAAAGCGAGGCTCCAGGCAGCCCTGGAAGAGAACCTTCCTTTCATTAAGACTGAGCTGCTTGCTTTCAAAAGTGATCTATCTTCCAGAATATCTGTTATGCAGCAAAACTTTGGTGGTAAATCTATCTGCACCAATGATATTGTGACCCTTCAAAACAAAGTGGAGTACCTCACTGAAGAAATGGTCAACTGGAAGATAAGTGTGAGGAATATCAGTGTTATCAGTGTCCCGGAGGAGGACTCAACCGTCCATCGCTAATATGTGTCTAAACTGCTGATGGAGGCCTTTGTGCTCCGAAGGAACTGCTGGTCGATAGAGCCCATGGGCCTCTGTTCCCCAGGCCCAGACCAGGGAACAGACCACTGGATCTTCTTTTTTTAAATGTATTTATTTTATAATATTTTATTGAATTTTGCATTTTGCATTAACAGAACAAATCAAACACAGCACATATCTTGACAAATTACAAAGGAGTAATAATATACATGGATTATATCATCACACATTTGGATCATACACATTGTGTACCTTTAACAGTATGAAGCAGAGACGGGCAGCAGAGACAGCACCGACTCACTCCAACCCTCAGCCGTCGGAGAGACAGCTGTTCATTTGTGGGTTTTTTTACATTGATTTACCTTTGTCTGTCCGTGCCCCTGAAATAAACGTCCTTCCTTCCTCTCGAGCGAGTGTGAGAGGTGAAGCTCACATCTGACACCTGAACAGGGACCATGGAAGGACAAACGCTGCTGTCGCTGGCTCCAGCCAGGGACAAACTCCGCTGAGGACATCGTTGACCAGATGGCACTCGAGCAGTTCATCGCTGGGCTACCCTCGTCCACTGCCAATTGGGCCCAGTGCCACTGACCCTCCGACACCGAGGCCATGATCATCCTCGTGGAGGACCATCTCTCCCTTCCCCGGCGGAGCATGAGGGAGGAGGCCAGGCCAGTGGCGATCCCCGCAGGCCGTCCCACCCCGGCCCCGAGGAGGAGATTCCCGGCACCACACACACACACCCCCGGAGCCACTAATTACTCTCTGTCTTCTGTTTCACAGGGCCCAGCCTATGTGTCTGATCGACCGGCACCCCGGGGGGCTCCTCAGACGCCAGGGCAGGTGTAATGGCGGTGCGGGCATGGAAGATTTTCCACTCGAGCAGTCTCGGGATGACCAAGTGATGAAAATTGATGGTTGCCAGGTCCACCCTAACACAGCACTCACTCACCCCTATTTTGTTGTCAGGGACAGATTATACAGAGTGAGAAGGAGAAGAGCTCACCCAGTTGTTGGTACCACGAAGCCGTAGGGAAACAATTTTCCAGGCGGCTCATCACAACCCCATGGCAGGTCATCTGTTATGATAAAACACTGAACCGGATCATGGCCCGATTTTACTGGCCGGGCATTCGGGTGGATGTAAGTCGGTGGTGTGCATCCTGCCGCGAGTGTCAGCTAGTCAACCCTCCGGCCACCCCAAAAGCGCCGTTGCACTCCTTACCACTACTGGAGGTCCCTTTTGATAGAATTGCCATGGACCTTCGTTTTGTGTTAGTCCTAGTGGACTATGCAACGTGCTATCCTGAGGCAGTGCCCCTGTGCAACATCTCTGCAAAGTGTGTTGCACAGGCGCTGTTTCAAGTCATCTCCTGAGTTGGGATCCCGAAAGAGATCCTGACTGATCAGGGCACGTCGTTTATGTCACATACACTACGCTAACTATACGAATTACTGGGCGTCCATTCAATCCGGACTAGTGTATACCATCCCCAGTCAGACGGCTGGTTTAACAAGACACTAAAGAACATGATTCGTAAGTTTGTGCACGAGGATAGCCGTAATTGGGATAAATGGTTGGACACTCCCAGGCCTCCAAGGGATTTTCCCCCTTCGAACTCCTGTTCAGCAGAAAACCACAAGGTGTCTTGGACCTGGTTAAGGAAAGCTGGGAGACGGGTCCAAGCACCAGCAAAAACGAGGTACAGCACGTCCTGGACCTGCGAGCAAAACTCCATTCACTGGGTAAGTTGTCACGAGAGCATTTGCTCCAGGCCCAGGACTGTCAACAGCGGCTGTACAACAGAGAGGCAAAACTAAGACAGTTTTCACTGGGATATAAAGTGCTTGTATTACTCCCATCATCTAGCTCCAAATTGCTCACCAAGTGGCAAGGGCCCTTTGTGGTCACACGGCGAGTGGGGGATGTTGACTATGAGGTGGTGCGTTCTGACAGGGGTGGGGCCACACAAATTTACCAACTAAACCTCCTTAAAGCCTGGAGGGAGGTGACACCTGTTTCTCTGGCAACCACGGTGATCGAGAGGGATGAGTTGGGATCGGAGGTGGCTAATTCAAATCGGTCAGCGCCGGTCCCCGTTGATAACCATCTCTCGTCGAGCCAGAGAGCAGATGTGGCCTTGTTGCAGTGGCGGTATGCTGATGTGCTCTCTCCCCTGCCAGAGGGCTCCTGCCTCATACACCACCACATAGAAACATTCCCAGGCGTGGCAGTGCGTTCACGCCCCTACCGGCTGCCAGAACACAAGAGGAAAATTGTTTGGGTGGAGCTTCAGGCCATGTTGGAGATGGGAGTAATAGAAGAGTCCAACAGCAACTGGTGTTGCCCCATCGTACTGGTCCGCAAGTCCGATAGGTCAATACGGTTCTGTGTGGACTATCGCAGGGTCAACGAGGTGTCCAAATTTGATGCCTATCCAATGCCCCAGGTCAACAAACTCCTGGACCGGCTGGGCACGGCTCGCTTTTACACGACACTGGATTTGACCAAGGGCTACTGGCAGGTTCCCTTGTCGCTAGAGTCCAGGGAAAAGACGGCCTTCTCCACTCCGTACGGTGTGTACCAGTTTGGCAGACTTCAGTTCGGATTGTTTAGGGCCCCAGCTACATTTCAGCAGGTGGGGGCGGTGCTCGAGTCCCTGAGGCAGGCTGGGCTCATGGCCAATCCGAAGAAGTGTGCGGTTGGACGGAGGGAGGTACGGTATTTGGGGTACCACTTGGGGGGCGGCAGGTGCGGCCACAGGTACAAAAGACCACAGCGGTTGCAGCCTGCCCAATACCCAAGACGAAAAAAGAGGTCAGGAGGTTTCTTGGGCTGGCCGGTTACTATAGGAGGTTCATTCCGGCCTTCTCGGAGCCGACCAGCCCCCTTACCGACCTGACCCGAAAGGGTGCCTCACATCCGGTCCAGTGGATGGAGCCGTGTCAGCTGGCATTTGAGAGGGTAAAACAAGCCCTCTGTGGGGAGCCACTCTTGTATACTCCTAACTTTTCTCTCCCTTTCATCCTGCAGACCGACGCCTCGAACAGTGGGCCCTGAGGACTGTACATTAGCCGAAAGCTGGCTCAGCGGGAGGTGAACTACAGTACGGTGGAAAAGGAGTGCCTCGCCATACGGTGGGGTGTGCCCTCCGCTACTACCTCCTGGGGCGCTCATTCACCCTCTGGTCGGACCATACCCCGCTCCAGTGGCTCCACCGCATGAAAGATGCCAAAGCACGGATCACTCGCTGGTATCTGGCATTACAGCCTTTCAGCTTCAAGGTGATCCATAGGCCAGGTAACCGCATGGTCGTGGCTCACTTTCTCTCCCGCTCTGCGGAGGGGGGGCGGGCTTGCAGCAGTAATGGGAAGTGCATTGGAAGTGCAAAAGGCTGAATGTGTGCCGATTTGGATTTGTTGTACTAACCCACGCCCACATTGACCAGTCATGACCACCTTCAAGATATGGTCTCAGGATTGGCCCTACATCATACCGACCAAATTTCGTAAAAATCGGTGTAGCTGTTCAAGAGATATAAACTTCCCATATTTTTAGCGCCCCTTGTGGCGAAAATTCAGCTCATCCCTTTCCAGTGTCATGGCAACCAAGGATCTCAAATTTGGTGTTAATAGCATTTAGTTTGACCAAGATATCAAACAGTTTACATTTCTATAGCTAGCTACAGAAATTTGTTCGTTAATTTTTTGGCATTTTTTGACCGAGCAAGATTCTTTGGATAACTTTAGATCAGATCCAGCTGAAGAGTGTACATGCCAAGTTTCACGCAGATCGGACAAAATCCCAAGGAGGAGTTTGAAAAAGTAGGTTTTGCATATGTGGCAATTTAGCGAACGAAATGTGCAGCAGAAGTCCTATATCAGAAAATCTCGCTCTCTCCCTCTCTCAGGGAACATATGGATATAAGGTTTGCGAATGTGTTATTTAAAATGTGGAAGTTACAGGCAAAAACGCGATTGCATCCATTATAGCTCTAGTGGAGTACATCTGCAATATTGGTACAGAAGAACTGTGTCCTATTTTATCTGTACCATATACATTTCAAAGCTAGCTACAGAATTTTGTTCGTTAATAATTTCCGCATTTTTTGACCGAGCAAAATTCTTTGGATAACTTTAGACCAGGTCCAGCTGAAGAGTGTACATGCCAAGTTTCATGCAGATCGGCCAAAATCCCAAGGAGGAGTTCGAAAAAGTAGGTTTTCCAGTTTTTGCGATTTCGCGAAAAAACTTTCTAGGGGCAAGTGGGCGTGGCCAATCGCATAGTGATTCAGCTTCATTCAGGGAATCTGGGGATACAAGGTTTTTGAATGTGCGACATATGGTGTGGGAGTTAAAGGCAAAAACGCGTTAGCCTAGGTTATAGCACCCCCTGCATGTGGATATATGTAGTTTTTTGTGTCTGAGATATTCGCAGGAGTCTGGACCAACCCTCCAAATTGCACCGCCCTCCCTTGCACGGTTTAGCCAGCAGCACCAGTTTTAGCCGGAGAAAAATAAAAATACAAATCTTTACAATTACAATAGGGTTCCTAGCACCGCTGGTCCTCAGCCCCTCGGGCTTGGCCCCCTAATAAACACCTTCCAGGCATCATCCCTTCATTGCTTCTTTTCCTTCTTCTTAATCAAACTAGCATCTGTGGTCATCCATGCTAAAATAGAGTGTGGCCACCCTGACCCAGAACAATGGCAGCTCTGTTAAGAGCCCCATAAACATTGGCTGGTTTTGTCTCCCTCTCTGGCTCTGTGGCTGAGCTTGCTCTCACAAAATCCACAAGGAGTCAACTGCACCACACTGTATAAGGTAATAATTAATAATAAAAATGTATGGTATGGTAATTATACATTGACTGTAGTGACTCTGTGAGAATGACACTTCATGGAACACATATGACATTGATTTTTACTTGCTTACATAGTGGTAATTATTAGCCTACTTCCAAGCAGAAGCAAATTATTTGTATACACTGCAAAGTGCAGGGCTATGCCATGGAAGCTTCAGATGCAGCCAAAGGCTATTTTTTCCTGGATATGGTTCAGTGAAGGCCCCTCACATATTGTGGCCAAATTTAACCAGAAACAGCAATGAATTGAATACAGACTTTATATTCAGAAAGTGGTAAAGGTATAATCACATTCGGTACATTTAATCCACAAAAGACAAACAGGAGTACTTGCTTCTGAAGATACCTTTCTAATTGGAAGTATTGTTTGTGCCTGATATTTTGCAGTTGTAGGATCAGCCTATAGTGAGCACAGTGTAGACGATGCTGCAGCTAACTGAAGTGATGCTATCTGTGAATAGGTGAAGAAGCCCCTCCTACTAAACATTTGAACAGGACAAAAATTATGAGAAACTCAATATAGTGTAATAACCTTTATTTGCCAGTAGATGTCACCACTCCTTCACAAGTAATACAAGTTACACTGTGTGAAGATTTTCTACAGGCCGATAAAAAGAAAAATTGAATCGAATGGCTCGTTGGTCTAGGGGTATGATTCTCGCTTTGGGTGCGAGAGGTCCCGGGTTCAAATCCCGGACGAGCCCTGCTTTTCCTTGCGGTGTTCAACTCGTTTGTTTTCACACTTACAATTATTTCAATCAAATTAAGCCATTATGTACACATACAAGACACGCGAATTTAACTTGTTGTTGCTCTCAGTCAACCTCGAAATGGATAAACGGCTAAAGCCAGAAGCAAAAACATCTACCTAGCTATTAAGTGTGAATATATTAAAAAGACCTATATTTATATAAATTCTGTAATTGTGAAAATCTGTAAATTCTAAACAAGAATACAGGAGTGGTTACAATTAGTATTGGCTTTAGTATGCCTAATTGTGTTGGAATAAATGTTGAATGGAAATATGACACGCTGCCTTACAGCCCACAGTTCATTGATATGTAAAATATATACATGTATACATGTCAATATGTACAGCGCTTAGATGTAACAAAAATTTTGATGACATGTAGACCACATGTTTATTAAAAAAAAGAGTATCTAAGCTACAAAGTAAAACATATAGTTCAACTAATGGCAAGTGGAAAGAAACGGTCTTGTTGTTTTAGCGTATGCTGTTAGCACCTATAGGAAATTAGTTGGGGTTGTGTCAAGGGTGTTTATGAATGTGGAAAGCCAAAAGGCTCATCATTTGTCTCCATTTATTTTTTGTGCAACTCACTCTGTACTTTTTCAGACAGATTGTACAAATGGTTTTTTTTTCTAGGTACTTCAGATTATTTAATGGATGTGAAACAAAATACCAACGACAGGCACTCATAGAGGGTCAAAATGTAATATTATTGATTGATAAATATCATAACTAAGATTACATTGAATAAATATGTTTTATAATAACTATTATAATATTCTTGATCCATTTTTGGTGAACATCTTGGTTCTCTGCATGCCCAGTGCCTATGTACAGTGTTTGGTCTCAGACAGCGGCACTCTTAAAGTAAAGGGTTTTGTCACATATAATTGCAGTATGCCACGACTGCTGGGGCAGCTGAGAACTGCACAGGTTCTTCCTAATGTCCTACACATATTGTCAGGCAAAACACTGTAACACAGACATCAAAGATAAAAAGTCACTTCTTTCTCTTCACTTCACGCTCTTTGCTCCTTACGAACGCTTGCTTTCAAACTTGGAGATATTGTCGTGAGACAAAACCACAGTATTGGTGACTTATCTACTTCTGTAACATTTAGCAGGAAATGGACAGATGAGCTCCATTAAGGTTTAGGCATGCCATTTCCGGTATTGTGCATGCTTGTATACAGCCATTGTTTACTATCATTAATGTTGTAAGTTCAACCTTTATTTTCTTGCAAAGACGAGTCAGATATCTACTGTGATCAGGCTTACTTTTATTAAAGCTCTACTTAGCATGGATTGGTAGTCAAAATGCTAGTTACTTACACTAGATCTCACTTTACTCTGATTACCACTCATTTTATAACTACTTCTGCTAGAGCTCAGTCAACTATTATACTGCTTTGACCACGAAACAAGAAAACCTCAGAATTCACAGACCCTTCTACTCAGCTAACACAGACACAACACAATTCCTTAAAATAGAACCTTTATTATATAAAAATGCTTTTGATATAAAAAAAAAGTCACAAGTGTAAATAACACAAAGCATTTTTAGCTGAGACAACAAATACATGGTTTTAAAGGAGCTGCATGAAAACAGTGGTTTGAGGCAGGGCTCACAGCCCCTCACCAAATTGACTTGTGTTGCTCAGAGTTCCCACTGACACATATAGACACTGCTTCAGGTGTTATTGGGAAATCCAATTCCAACCAGTAACCAGAGATCAGCTGCAATATCATGTGACAGGAAATTGATTAATCAGGCAACAGTAACAAGCTCACTGCAAGTTACAAAAGTTCCCCACTTCAAAAGTGCTGGTATACTTCCCTATTAGGAGACTGTGATGTTCTCCAAAGCTGATGAACCTCTTCTAGGCACAATTGCCATCACTGATTGTTCTAAAAGAGACACTCATTTATTCTTGAGGACTAGAATGCACAGTCAACAAGAAATATATGACGTGTTATCTGTTTAACCAGAACATTCTCCTTGTTTGAGGACAATGTTTATTTTACAGGGAAATAATAAGATTTCTTTTTTTGCAAGTGCATAACATGTCTTTCACCTTTTGCTGCTTTGTAATGTGATCATAATATTTATAATGTTTTTTTAAGGTCAGAAACTCAAAGTACAATAGTATCAACAGTAGAGAATTACTGTGGTTTTATCAAAGCAGACCTCTGAGGTGGTAAAAATACCAAGGAAAATATGCTGCACTGCTACACATATTAAAAAAACAACCTATAGGCTGTAATGTTTACTGCACTCTATGATCCAAAAGGTTTGGATTGAACAAACATTCTAATTGTTTTGATATTCGAAATATCTGAAGGGGGATCATTTCAAACTAAAACATGGTTGTTCGATAAAAGCAAAGGTCACCCACTCATTAAAATCTTGGTGACTTTCATCTAGTAGGTTAGGAGAGACCTGTATCTGAAGAACAAAGGCGAGGTTCGCCATGGAGGTGAGCAAATGTACACCTTAAGGCCTCAAGATGCTTTGAACCAAGTGTTTGACAGACTGGACAACAGTGTCTAAAACATCATTTCAAGCTCAACCCTCAGAGTGATTGCTGTGTAAAGGTGTGGAAGTATAACCCTGAGTTCAAAAAGTTAAGATGCTCTGTAAAATGTAAATAAAAACAGAATGTGATCATTTTAAAACAAACTGTGCTTATTGACAACATGGGCAAGAATACTTGTTTGTTTGACAAAGTGTGGAAACTCGCCCCATCCTTGCTTTTGATTGATCGAACCTTTTCAGGACGCCCCTTTCATACCCAACCATACCCAACCATGATACTATCACCTGTTAACAATGAACCTGTTTACCTATGGAATGTCCCAAACAAGTGTTTCTGGAGCATTCCACAACTTTCAGACCAGTTGACAACAGAGCCCCTGTCCCAACTGGTTTGAAATAAATCAAAAGTTGATGAGGTAAAATATAATATCTTTGTTCTGTTTTAATTTGCTATATATCTTGTCAAGGATAAGCAAATAATTACATTGTGGTTTATTTCAACTTTTACAATTCCACAACTATATTGGAATCAGGGTTGTTGTTGGAGTCAACATTTTAAAACCACACAAAAGGCATAGTTCTTGGAGACAGATCAGGCAAGATTCATCTTAAGCATACTATGAACTTCAGTTGATTTCTGGAGCAGCTCTAAATAAACTGTATCAGCAGGAACTCTTAAACCCGTCACGTTGATTTCACTTTACTCCACAAAAACACTCCTTTAAACCAAACATGGCAGCCAACATAAAAACATACATAATGATCTACACATAAACAGAAATACGAATAACAAAAGTCGCTATAAGAATAATTTGTTATTAACTGTATAATAGCTTCATGATCTACTGTCAGTATGAAAGTGGTAATTTGGGGCTTTCTGTGTAGTGTCATAGTAAATGTTATAGTATATGTACACAATAGCAGCAAACATACTTTTGGTAAACGGGACGATGAGGGTACATGTGATGGAAGAGGTTCAGATTCACAATGAAAAGAATTCACTTCTCACAACTCATTAATTGACTTCATTACATATACTATATGTACACATTTTACATATTGGTATTCATTTGGTATGTTGATGTGATATAGAGATTTTATGGGATAAAGAAAGGACACAGTGCAGATTTGTCTTTGTCTCTGTGTTGACTGGGGAAAGCTCGGCCACTTTGAAGGCCCTTTGTTCAGCTACAAAGAATTCTCAATGTGAAATGTAAGGGAAACAATCTCAAAACAATGTACAACAGATTTTACACTTTGATCTTGGCCCTATTGTATCCATCCATCCACTCATTCATTCATTCATTCATTCATAATTCTACAAATTCATTCAGTCATCGTCCGTAAATTATCTAATTTCTAACATCAAGTGAAACATTCACATATTCTCATGAACATAGCTGTGTAATCATTCATCCGTCCATATATTCACTCATTCATGCATCCACTCAACTTTGCTTTCTGTGGAGCGGTGGATCAGCCAACGTGCATAAAATAGTAAAATAATTTCTTCTCTGATTTATTTTTGTTCATATTATTTTAACACTATGTACAGTCCTGCCACTAGTCTGGATGCTGTGAGGAAGGAGAAGACGAATGGTCTCAGCCAAGTGGTGCTCCATGTCTTGGCTTTAATCTTAAAAAATGATTTTTTGGCCCTGGATATTGGTTTTCACACAACACCAATGCCAACTAGTAACTCATTCAGCGAGCACATGCTGAAGGATTTAGGACAGGGCAGGTGCAGCATGCAAGGGGGATAATAGGCTTATATTTGGAAACATTGAATTCTCAAAATTTTGTGATTAAGAAGTGGCCCAGTAAAAGAAGTTGTCTTCATTTGATGGAATGACAATTCAAGAGGGAGCTGCTGGCTGTATTCGTCTCCTTTTCGTGCCCAGCAAAAAGGCAGGCAGGGCCTCAAAACTTCAACCCGGCACAAGGGAGTAAATGTTAGAGTAGGACATGTGGAAGACTGATCAGGTGATGCTCATCCTGAGAGCTCCAGGATGACTGGAATGATAAAATGTTCATTGTGGGATGTAGGGACATTAAGTAATGCACTTGAGGCTGACCAGCTGATATAAAGCAGCATGTTTGAACTGGTCAGGGCTGGAAGTTGGCACATGAGTTCTTTCCCTGTTAACGTTGGCCAGACATGACCAGTTCGTGTAGCAAGTGGACTTCATCCATTCCTTCCTCACAGGGCTCCTGGGCTGCTGTAGGGTCACGAGGAGTCGGTGCAGGGCGAGGGAGGAGGGGGGCACAGGTGGAAGTAGGAGCGCTCAGTTGAAGGGGACGGAGGGCAGCTCTCCTCAGCTGACAGGTACTGGGAGCGGGGGGTAGGGGGTGGAGGATAGGGGTCCGAGTCTGAGTTAAGGTCCATGTAGTACTTGTTGTGTTTGCCATGGCTGCCATGGCCCGCGGCCTTCCAACGGCCCGTTGATGATGCCAGGCCAGCCGGTGGATGGTGAGGGGTGTAGTCACTGTCGCAGACATCAGTGCTGCAGGGAGTAGTGGGTGGTGCGGCACCTCGGACTGGATGGTATGGTCTGACATGGAGGAGACGGAGTTAGTTCAGATCAGGGTTCAGGTATTTCAATACATTTAGTTTTGAACTCTGTCCTATCATCACTAATGACAAGCTGTGGAATCAAACTGAGATCCTCCTCAACAGCAGTGAGTCCTCTGTAAACCACACACTAAAAAGAAAAATCTGGGTATTACTTTACATACTGCTATATATTACTATATATACTCCATTGTTGTTCAGTAATGTGTCTTTTGTATCCTTGTACTTAAATCTTATTTCTTATCATTAGCTTAGTCCTGTAGTTTTGGCTGCACATTTACCACTAAGCAAGAAGATAACTAGGGAGGAGAGGTGGAATTTCACTTTTTTATTTTAGTGAATCTAATACTTCAAATATAGCTGTGTTTATTAGAAGCTATTCCATACTGAATCTAGTTTCCAGGCGAATTCCTAGTTTTCATGACAACAGAAGATAACTGCTTAACATCCTTTTTCCTCATTTTAATTTCCCTAAACAATACCAAGTAAATAATAGTTATGATCATGAAATGTACCCAATGCATTGTCTAAATAAATAAGTCAAGTACATTAGTATCCACCAACCTACCCCCTTTTAATTGTTAAAATAATCTTAATCCACAACATCACACAGCTTCATATATTCTCAGTGTTTTCCACACATTAATTTATATGTGGTGGTCCGCCACATTGTCATCATTGGCAGTCACATATTGATTTTCTATTTTTGGAGCTGCGTGTCCCGTTCTCACTCTTGACAGCATACCCGTCAGTGAATAGTATCATGCTATATACTCCAATACAGTGGACGGTGGTGTGGTTTTTAGCCCGCCGGTAAAACCAACAAAGAAGAGAAGGAGGACTATTTAATGCAGTTGGCTCGACCGTAACTTCCTCTACAAAGAAGACGGCTGGCCCCCACAAAGAGCTGCAGTTTTTGTTGTGGCCAATTCGAGTAATTACATTGTCATGTGATGCACTAGGGACTTTTTTCATTTCAACATTATGAAAGACGCATCTGTAAAACGGTAATAAAAGGCTCACAACCCCCACGAAATGACTCGTTTTACTGTCAGAATTTGGGCAATTCTGAGAGTCTAGAAGAGCCGCTAAACCGGAAGTTAGCCGACTTGGTCGATGGAAGTCTCGAGTGTGCATGCTCAATGGCACCCCAGCTGGACTGCCACCTGATGGAATAATAAAAGCAACAAAGCCCAAAGGTACACTAACAATGGATCCAAGCCTTGGTGCAGCTGCATTTTTGCCAAAGACTTGGTTGTAAGATCAACATAGTGCATCTTTGTGAGTCTGTGTTTCCAGACTATGTGAGTGTGTATTACCTGTATGATCTGGTGGTGGATGGACTGTTGGATGAGTAGAAGACCTCTGTGTTGTAGAGAGAGCGATCAGTAGCCGGGGATGGAGGAGGGTTCAGGATCTACAAACAGAAAAGATCTGTTATCTGACTGTTGAGAGGATACAGCAGGACTGTGTGTGTGTGTGTGTGTGTGTGTGTGTGTGTGTGGACCTGAGGGTAGAAGGCTCCCTTGGTAGATGATGAGCTGCTGGATGAGGCTCCAGTCACATGGTTCCTGTCATAGAGAGGAGCCCCACTGCTGCTGCTGCCCATCAGGCTGACTGAGCTCATCATGGACTTTCCACAGGAAATACCTGTGAACAGAAATTCACATTTTATCATTCCTGTTACATATCAGTAATTTTAAAGTATACACCAATGCTACTGTCTGTTTGGTCTCACCTTGGAAGGTACCATGCTGTGAGCTGCTGGGGGCGATAAAATTGAGGGGCACATGGGGCGTACCACTGATATACTCATGAGGGAAAGTCCCACTGGGGCCCTTGTAGCGTCGACACACCACACGCTGGCAGACAAAATAAGCTCCCCCAATCACAAAGACAAGCAGGATGATGGCAATGACTGGACCGATGGTGTTAGGCCCAGTATTAGGGATGCCACTGGAGGGAGGAGACACATACTCTAAAAAGGAAAAGGAAAAGAACAAGGCACAGTCAGTGACAAGTAAAACAAGTAATTAAATATAGATCATACATGTGTACAAGAGTATTTCAATGTTTTTACCACAGGCAAGCTCATCTGATCCATCTGGACAGTCAGAGTAACTGTCACACTGTTGTTTCTTGGTGATACAGTGGTTGTCACCACAGCGGAACTGGTTAGGAGGACAGATGGCTGGAGGAGAGCAAGAAACATCCCTGTCAGTTTAGAAATTATGATAAGGGTTTTGATGGCAACATGTTAGAGAAAGATCCTTTTTTGATTAAAAATTGCTTTGCACATTTTTGTCAACTCCCTGTCTGAGAATTGAAGTCAATGCAGAAGTACCAAAAACTGCAGTTCCTTGAATGGACACCTGAGGCCAGCTCTGAAGGAGAGTAAATCCACATAAGGGCCCATGTTAAAATGCTCATCTTTACAGCAGCACCTCAGCTAATTTCAGTCACTGAACTTAATTGCATGGCCATGTTTGTGGTGTTGGTTGATTGAACTAAAAGGGACATACAGTGTAGAGGGACAGGCGGCCATGTTTTGGATTAATGAGCGACTCTGTTAGCATTAGCAGGCAGACAGTCGGTGAGCTCTGGAGGAGACAGCTGCAAACAAAGCCCAGAGCTTCAGGACTCTAGAGAACACCAGGAGTTGAGGAGAGTACAGAGCTTGTTTTTTAAACTTTTAGGATTAAAAAATGGATTTATCTTCACCCTCACTTAATGTAATGAGCCACGGAGGTGATGAAATACACTGGATTGTAGAGTAAAGCTCTAAATGGACTGCTCAATGGAGGGGAAATGTACCTAACGTTACTTTAGCTACTTATCGAATGATTTACAGAGAAGAAATGGGCAAAGGAGAAGACACTGCAGGATAAAAGAAAGAACAGAGTATCTGATGAGTGTGTCAGTTGTTGCTCGCTCTCTTGCAGACAGGTGGGCTTGTTCAACTAACTAGGCTCAGGCACTGCTAAGATGACAATGGGCAGTACCACCCACTTTGAGCTTCATTCTGGCTCTTTAGAAAATCTGTGGGTGACTATGCAATGGCTCTGTCCACTATTTTAAACAATAAATGTATTCATCACATACAATCATAGTAGTGAAACTGGTTCTCTGTATGGCCCAACTAAGGACCAACTCCAGTGAAAGGCACTGATGGGAGAATTAATGGGAGAGTTGGTGGCAGAAACTGTAGAACCTAGAGGAAACCCATGCATACATGGGGAGAACGTGCAAAGTCCAAACAGAAAGATCTCACGCCAAAGGGGATTAGAACCCAGGACCCTTTTTGCTGCACAGAGTGTGAATACATTAAAATAATAGTTTCCAAAAATGTATAAAAAATTAAGCCAACAAGGGAACCACATGTTTATTATGCTTATAAAAACATAGGAAATTATGAGGAAATAGATGCAGCGAACGGTAGCTCCTTCACATTTCACTACATCTTAGTTTTTTAACTGCTCTTTCAGAAATGTAATCATCAGCATTGGAGAAGACAACAAAGATTTTAGTTTAAAAACACCATACTTTGAGATGATCACTACACGTAGCTTCTTTTCCTGGATTCTGGCCTTTTTGCCGGTGGAGCATTTTTCTCAATTTGCCCAATTGATTTAACATGTCTTTACACAGTCATATCATCTAATTTAATTCTGTGGTAAGAATGGTAAAAGTGTGGTGGTGCGTCACAGATCAAACTATGTACAGAAAACAGACAAACTAATATTTACTGTTTCAGTGTGTTCAAGGCTGAAGTACGTGAGTTAGTTTAAACTTACTTTCACAGTCCTGCTCATCGGAGTGATCAGCACAGTCAGGTTCACCATTGCAGCGCCTTTGGGCATCAATGCAGCCTCCTTTATCACACTGGAACTGGAAGGCTGAGCAGACAGGGCAGTTCTCCTCATCACTGCTGTCATCACACTCAGGGAAGCCATCACAGCGCCAGGCCATAGGAATACAGTCTATCTCCCCTGTGGAGCAGGTGAACTGTTCTGTGGAGCACGTGGGAGGCTCTGAGAGGGAAAGAAGATGCAACATACAGTATGTTCACAGTGTGGAGGAGGAGAGGAAGAGAAGAGAAGGACAAGACCTCACTGCTGATTAAAGATATGAACAGAGATCATAGCCGTCGTGAGCAGACTGAAATCCGCCTGGCAAAGTTTCCTCCTGCGGTGTTACCAAAGACAGCATATTTCTTCTCTGCCGCTTGTATTATTTCAACATGTAGTTATAAAAACAAGAATATATAAACATATCGCTTATGAATATTTGAACAGTTTCAATAGTAATTTAAGCATTATCAAAATACCTGACACATTCCCACTAATAAATTAACTTAAATGCTATTGTGCTGACCCATCAGAACAGAGGGTACAAGCTAATAAAATGTTATGCATTCAATGTTGTTTACATTTTTCCCTGAGGTAACGCACAATGGAATCACATATTGATATTTTTTAAGGTATTTCAGTTATGAATTCTAATATCTTTACATACAAGAAAGGTAATAGCAGACTCCATTGGCTGAGGAGGCTCCGGTCATTTGGAGTGCAGGGGGCACTCCTGACAACTTTCTATGACTCTGTGGTGGCATCAGCCATTTTCTATGGAGTAGTCTGCTGGAGCAGCAGCATCTCAGCAGCAGGTAGGAAGAGACTTAATAAACTTATCAAGAAGGCCAGCTTGACCCAGTGCAGGTGGTGGGAGAGAGCAGGATGGTGGATAAGCTGTCATCGCTGCTGGTGAAGGAGTCCCACCCCCTGCAGGTCACTATCACAGCACTGGGCAGCTCCTTCAGCAACCGCCTGATACACCCCATGTGTGTGAAGTACAGGCATCACAGGTCCTTCCTTCCTGCTGCTGTCAGACTGTACAACCAGCATTGCTCCCAGTATGCCTCAATCTGCAATACAACTCTATACACAACTCACTTCTCATTTTTGGTTTGCACTATCTGGATAATTTTAATACCCATATTCATTATTTGTAAATAACAATACACTGCCATACTGTTTGTAATTACATGTTCATATTGTACGATATTATGTTGTTGTCACACCGTGGTGAGGGATGTCCTGTCTTGGGGTGTTGTCTGGCGAACTTCCTGTTTTATGTTGAAAACTAACTCTCCTCTCGTTTCAGGTCACTTGCCATTCCTCCTGTGTCACCAGTCTGACATCTCCCCTGATTCCCTGATTGTTTCCACCTGTGTCACCCCTCCTCATGTGTATTTAGCCTTCAGTCTTCCCGTCTTGTTGCCAGAGTATTTTGTCGTGTTGAGTACCTCCAGTCTTTTTCACAGCCTTTGTCAAGAACCCCGAATCTGTTGCCAAGTTTGTATTTTCATGTTTTTTTGTAATTCCTCTGAATAAGAGTGACCTTATTCTGATAACGTTTGTGGTTAGTTGTTTGAAGATAGTTTTGTTTCATAGCTCCGCTTTGGCCAGACTAGATTTTCACAGCCTGTTGTGTTGTCACCTATTCTGAAGAGAATACAGAAAGACTATCAATATAAAAGCCTGTGAACACCGTTCATTGACTGCATCTGAGTCCTCCATTTTACCCAGGCCTGACAGTTGTATATGTATACACGAGTCTATTCTATTTCTTACCTCTTTATCATATTGTTTATTTTTTACTATTATTATTATTTTTTGTAATATAACTGTCTGTTGGCTGCTGTGGCAAAGAAATGTCCTCATTTGTGGGACAATTAAGGGATTCTGATTCTGATCTTGACAACAGTAGTCGAAGGAAAGGAGGGGGTCAGTTCATATCTGAAAGTGACTGTGTCTCACCACACCACATACAAATAGCTTTCTGTCTGACTGCACCAGAATCCTATTGATTTAGTTTGTTGTTCACCTCCACAGTGCAGCAGGTCCTGCAGTAACACCAGGTGCATGGGGCAGGAGCATCGGGGTGTGCCGTCACCCTTAGCAATGCAGATGTGTGAACAGCCCCCGTTGTCACGGGAACAAGGGTGGGATGCTGGAGAAAGGAAACAGTCTTTACTAAAAAGGCACACACAAACAGCTACCTCTTGCTGCAATAATCTACATATGTTAATGTCAGTAACAGAGGCCCATACCAAACTCCTGTGGTTCCATCTCTGCCACAGCATGGATGGAGGTCAGGTATGATATCCGTCCCTGTATACGCGTACGTCCATCTCCGGTCAGTTTGTCTACCCTCTCTATCATCTGTTGCTGCCGGTCAATCCAGTACAGATAATCTCCAAGAACTGTCAGCCCCATCGGCTGAAGAATGTTGGAATCCTGGAGGACAATGCGATTGGCTCCTGAAGGAGATTTAGTGGTGTCATAAACAATGTTTTTAAATTTGTTCAAGTAGAAAACCCCCATGTCATGTAGCGTACTTACAATTTGTTTTATCATGAAGGCATTTCAAAGTTGGCATTTCTTATTCTTTTGTATTTCTTTAACACTATACTAACCATTTCACTAACGATAAGTTGGAAACCCAATTTACCAAATGCCACAGACTCAAGAAAATGACACCTTGAGATTACCCAAATCTAGTTAACTTGACTGGCAGTTTCTTTTTTCGCCAAATCCTAGCATAGGCTACATACATACAGTACATAACATAATCACAGCGGAAATGTCAGACAGTTCAGACAACCTTGTTTGACCATATATCTTTAGATGATACATTTAAATCTGAAAAAGATCAGACGTACGGAGGAGTTTGCAGATTTCACAAATCTCTTCACTACATGACAACCAGAATATTGTTCATTTAGGAAACCAATTCTTGTCTCCCATGATTATCTAATCAGGAATGTCAAAATGCCTTCACACAGACACTAACATTAACAGAGACAGCAGTAAGAAGCAAGACAAATGCTAACAAACACGTTAAGGAAACTCTGAAGACTGAATTTCTTCAGTCTTCAGAGTAACTTTGTTCAAAAACTCTGCTTCGCGTCTTGTACAATGATGGACCCCCCGGGGCTAACAGTGCAGCAGCGAGGCTGCTCTCACAGCTGTTAATAACATGCAATTCTATCTATATCCTATTTAAGAATAATAATATGTCATATTTTGGAAACATATCCCATACATTTCCTTTTTTTAAAGAATTTCAATGATCATGATAAAAACAACTAATCAGAGCATTTTACATTTTGAAAATGAACTTATCAGTGCTCTATGTTGAACAATGATAATGGAGACAAAAGGCCTAATTTTAAATATGTTTTTTAGCATTTAGATTCATGTCCAACATTCACTATTTATTCCTGTCACAGTGCTGCTCTGATGACACGTCATTAGCAGCTGAACTATAACATTCTTGAATCGTTCTTGGTCCTGTAACACCACTGCTGACACTGCCAAATGTGTGGACTGATTTTCAACAGCAGGACTTGAAGCTCACTGGTGTAAAGCACACCTTATAGGTCCAGCATGTTGGATTTGGTGGCATCTAGTGGCGAGGTTGCAGATTGCAACCAGCTCAGCACACCTTGCCTCCCCCTTTTCAACAGTTACCGCCAAAAAGGCAAAAGGCTCTCTCTTGTTTCAATGTTCGGTTTGTCTATTCTGGGATATTGGGAAAATGTGCAGTGCAACATGATGGACTCCATGGAAAAGGACCAAGCCCCCATTAATCTCACCAGCCTTTAAAGCTAATGCGATATAGTGGCCAAACCAGGTAATTAAATCATCAAATGATGCACTAGGCCCCAAAAACACAAGCTTTGAAGCTTAGCAAGAAGTAGCTTTAAAAATGTTGGTCACACTTTTTTGAGCACCACAACCACTGCAGAACAACCTGTACTCTAACACTTTGGATATTGTGGTGGCCTTTTCTGTGGCTTCTCTGTGCTTGCGAGTTTGCAGAGGTTTCCTGATTGGCATGGAGCTGCTGACCCTTTCACATACCTGCATTTGGCTCAGCATAAGATGAGCAGCTGTCATATAAAAACGGGCCTCCACCTCTGACAGCCTCCAGGTTTCCCTTAACAGACCTATGTGGAGGACTCACTCCCTCTGTACATATAAAAGACTCATTCTAAGGTAAAACAAAAAAAAACACAGTGGCTCTTTCAGCTGATTATACACTAGGGGTGGGGGAAAAAATCGATTCACATAATAATCGTGATTCTAATCATCCACAATTCTGAATCGATTCATAAACTTCAAAAATCGATTTTTCATTAACGTTCCCCCGTCTCTCTGTGCGCTCCCACAGGCTTCCGTACACAGCGTTGCAGCAAGCTTGGGGAAAGCAAGACAAGGAATTTGTCTTCAAAATAAGAGCTTGACATTGGACCCCATTGGAGTTTAGAAAGTTCTTAGCGGGGGGGCTTTTAATTTGAAAGTAGCGACCGCTCCTAGCTTGCTGCTACAACAACAAGCTAACAGCAAAAACAGCTCGGTCTCTGTAGCTGTCTAGTTGCTCATCTTGACGTCCGCGGATGAAGTGATGGACTGACTGCTACGATCAGCTGTTTCCTGGTTTTAAAACTCCTCAGCTGTGGGGCGCACAACAGTGCCGGTCATCCACACCTCCGCCCAGCTCACACAATTTCGGGCATATCGACGTCTCGGATTCAGATCGGAATGGAGTTGGATAAAAGTGTACCCTCCGAGGTGGCAAATTGGTGGACCAGGACAGACCCCCAATTAACCGGCTTCTGTCTAAATCTGTGGACCGAACTGCAAAAAGGATAGTCTAATTAACTATTAACTATGCAAACAAGGGCAGCCATGCACTGCAGGCACACTGTCAAACAGAAGTGCACAAAAAGAAGGTGCAGGTCATAACATCCACACAGTGTAGCCAGCACCTTCCTTCCAAGCAGAGAGACAGCAACTTTTTTAAAACCCATATTAATCTCGTCAAAACACACTCTTGAAGGACTTGCTTTTTTCATTCTGCAGCAGATTGCGCCCCCCTCCCCCCGCAGGGGCAGTTGGCCTAAGCTTTTATTTCTTGTACAGTAAGTAAGTTTTTATTTGTTTAGCATGAATAAATGTAACCTTTTGTCTTGGAATCAGTTTATTAAAAAAAATCACATTATCTTATACAAACTGTATTGTTTTGATGCCATAATTTGCCTTAACACACTATGCATTGTATCAATGTTTTGAATCGAGAATCGGTTGAGTCGAGAATCGGTTGAATCGAGAATCGATTTTGAATCGGAATCGAATCGTGAGACAGCCAAAGATTCACATCCCTATTATACACTATATGAAAACACAATTATGAATATCATATTACATTGCTGCCAATAGTTCCCCATCATTCACACACACTGGACCTGACTTGGATATGACTTCATTTATCTGCAGTGTGGGTCAAGAATTTCTCTAAAAGAAACAATTGATAGGCAGCGGTCGTGCCATTTGACTAAATGCAGCCAGTGTTCTTCTTATGCTTCTTTTCTGACAAAATGATCATTTGTTGGAGCAGTAATCTGTTTGGATTGTTAGAAGCTGTAGCTGATCTGTGTGTGAGTATAAAAAATAGCTTTTGATTCAAACGACCTCACCAAGAAAGGCAAAGCAGTGCTACAGTAACTGTCTCAATTCAACAAATAATCTGTGTATGGAATGACTTTAATAAATGTCTGTGGTCATGTTTTCAATGTATCTGATGTGGATATAATAAACAAAAGAAGGGGTCTAACTACAAGGGCAGAAAAGGAGGAAAAGTGTACATTCAGCTTGCTTTAAGACTAGTATTTCAGAGCAAGACTTCTCCTTGAGTACCTTTTCATGTTTCTGCTTGATGATCATCATCCTATTATAACCAAAATATCTCTCCCTGTAGGAATTGTTTCTGTAATGTTGTCAGAAACGTACATAATAAGAATAACAACCTCAGCCTGTCAGTCGCAAAAACAAGTTGTATCGGTGGACGCAACTATGACCGTCAGATTTGCTCCCAATGACTGAATGTCGTAGCCACTGCAGGTGTGTCCTGGCTGCCAGCTTTGGTGATCTGTTGAACTTTTGGTACTGTTTTGGTACATACCAAACATGTAACAATAGGGCCCAGGTCTAAAAACACTCAAATTCACCATTAATAAATGTTGAGGTAGAGGGACTCCCCAGTTTCTCAAATTGAATCCAATACATGTGCATCAGTTTCAATGTTGTTAGAGGGTGAATTCTGTTTCTGCTTAACAAGCATCTCAGTGCACAACCAGGAAAATATGAGAGATGCTGTCCAAGAGAATTTAATGATAAATAAATTATTATTCTAACTAGCACTAGCACTTATTAAGATATTGACATTAAGATATAATATTGTGTATTACAATATGGCCTTAAACGTTGCAATGTTTTAAGGCAATATTGCCCCGCCCTTGTTTAAAGTCATGTCGTGTTATCGTCTGTAACCACTATATCCCTTTTTCAAGGGTTTGTTGCTGGAACCAATCCTAGCTGTCTGGCAAAGGCAGTGTACACCCTGGACAAGTCGCCTGCTCATCGCAGGGCCCTCAGGAACAATTTGGGGTTCAGTATCTTGCTCAAGGACACTTTGACATGCAGCTCAGCTCAGTGGAGCCGGGATTTGCTCTACCCACTGATCTACAGCTGCCCCCCTTGTTTGAAGTGTTAAAGAATTATTACTACAGTTGATCCTTATTAGATTACAGTGGTGACAGAGGCATTTAAAATGCCATCAGATTGTAGTAAAGTAAGATGCAACACACTGATGCTTTTCTGGATGAATTTCATTAACATGTGCATAAATAATGCATAAGTAACTCACCTGTCAGATCACTGCTCTCAATGCGTTTGAGGTCAGCGTCGACCCAGAACAGTTTTCCCAGTTTATTGTCCAGAGCCAGGGCTACTGGCCTGATGAGACCGGTAGTAAACAGCGACTCTCGCTCTGTCCCATCCAGACTGGCTCCTTCAATCTTGGCTGAGCGCTCCTGCACTGTGGTGAAATACACGTACCTACAGAGCGGGCAAAAACACATTTGGGACATTGTGATTGCTCACTGTGTCATTGGGCTACCATAGTAAGTTCACAGTTATACAGTTCTAATCAGTAATCGGCTATCATTCTTTTCCTTACATACATAAAGTACAACGTACAGTATCTCGATGCAACCACGCATTTATTTTGTAACATCAACTCATTAATTTAAAAAAAGGATCTCACCCTTTCTCAGCATTGACCACAATGGCCCGTGGCTTGTCGGTGTCATCCTTCAAGACCACGCCCACAGTGTGTCCATCCATCCTCTGGACGTTGATGGTGTTGGTAGTCTCACAGGTCCAGTAAATGTGGCGACTGTAGGGGTCCAGGCTCAGGTCATGAAGCTGGTTGTCCACTGGCTGGACACTGCTGCTGACTATCATGGAAGGCTGGAGGCAAACATAGCAAGGTCATCAGTTTTATTCAAAGTTATGTACAGCTAACAAACTGCTCTTTGTCTCACTACGCCAGTAGATGTATCAAGTTGCATCTGGTTACAGCGATCATCTCAGTATGAAGCTGCATGGAGTTAGGATAATCGTGGTTGATAATAGGGTGTTACACAATTGGACCCTTTCAGCCTTTCAAACAAACTCAGAGCAATTAGTCAGCATTTTTGTGCAAGCATGAACACTCTAAGAAAACTCTGACACCACCTCCCAAGGATGTCTGAATACAGTTAACTTCAAGTCAACACTGCAGTTCGCTTAACCTCTACACTGTGGACACAAAGCACTCCAGGGTTTCCTTGTCATTGTATTTTAGCACCTTCAGCTTACTGTAGACAACACTGGGATGCTAAATATACACACAACCATGGTTGCTTAAATGCACAGAAACAAAAATTTACCTCCAATTTTTGTGAAAGCTAAAGACTATGACTCACTTAGGGATTCCGTGGAAGGGAAGCTGTTTGTGTTTTTCATTAAGAAAGGGATTTGTTCATCCATTTTAAAGAATTTCCAGGTGATCCACATGATGACAACATTAGCTCTGTGAGGTGAATCTCTAAAAACCACTTTGTTTGAAGAGGCGAAACAGGATCAACCTATTACCCATCAGTCCTCTAAGGGACAGTAATTTGTGGGCCGTGTCCCATGAACACTGAAATGAGGATAAGTTTAAATTTTGCTTGATTTCAAGTTTCCACAATAGTGAAAACTGAGTTCAAGGAGAAACACGTTGAAGATATTACAAGTCAGTGTCCATTACCAGCCATTAATATACATAGAATCCTCATATACAGTAATGTCAGCACAAGTTTTACCATGGCTCCATCGTCTCTGGCCCGGCGTATGTTCTGTCGTCCATCCAGCCAGTAGACTAGCCGGTCCAGCGGGTCGTAATTGACAGCCCGGACATTCCTCAGAACATGGATGGGCAGAATGATGTCAGGACTCTGTTCTCCCAATACCATCCTACTGATACTGGCCTTCTGACTGAAGAGCAGAAAACTAGAGGGGGCTGCAAATAGAGAGGCAAAGAGGAGGGGATAATGGATGAAGGAATGGAATGAGTGTACACAGTGTTAGCCTTCCTTTTGCCAGAGGGTTTGCTCAATTCTTGTTGTGAAATATTGAGATAAACACACAGGGCCAAAACCCAGAACATCAAACCTAAAAACACACACACACACACACACACACACACACACACACACACACACACACACACACACACACACACACACACACACACACACACACACACCATATCTTAGGAAGAGCCTCCACTCTTTGGAAATAACAAAAGGATACTGGATTTCAATGTGGCAGTATGTGTGTGCACATGTTCACATAAAGACAACTGGGATTATTTCTTATCTGTTCCATTAGTTTTTGAGTCCCAAATAAAACCCCTAAACGTGGGCTGAGTCTATCACTGTGCAAACACAGTCACTCAAGCAAACAAACAAATTTCCATCCACCTCTCTGTTGATATTTTGCAACTTTACTGTCGACTGTTTTCAGTACTTGAATCTGAACGAGAAAATGAAAAAAATATTCCAAAGAAGTTCAACTATTTTACCCATTTCCATACCAGCTCATTTCCCAGTGACAGAGACATGAGACGTTTCCAAATCGACACATTTCCATTTATGTTTAAAATGATGGTACTAAAGCTACCTGTATCGATGTGCTTTCACAGTTTTCAACCACAGGAGGGGGCTTCACTGAAGCAGCTGTACCATGTTTCTGAAATATTGGCCTTTATTTTAAGCAAGTTTCTTTAAGGGATGATTGCTTATTTAGGATTTCCTCTGCTTATTGATCATAGTTATACATTTGACCTTGTTCATATGCGTCTAGTATTTCATAATATTTCAGTTGGAAGTCACCCTGGTTTCTGATTTAGGAAGGAGGTACAATTCCCAGCTTCAGCTGCATGTCAACTTGTCCTTGGGCAAGATACTGATGGCCCTCCTATCAGTAGCCCCATTCACACTGCTGTTTTCATGCAGGGATCCTGCACCAATTCTCCGCCTCCTCCTCTGTGCGAAAGTTTCAAATGCGTCGAGGAGTGAAATTTCTCTCCGGCATTGATACACCTCTGGAGGTAGTATCAGGGCTGTATTATTGGGGAAGTGAACCAGTGTGAATGGATAACCCGGCAGTGCGGAGCGGGGGCATGTTGGTCGTACAGACTGATAAGTGACTCAACTTAATAATGAGAAATTTCCCACAAAGCAACGTTACATGACCAAACAACAGTAACGTAGTAACTGTAACTTTGGCAACTCATATGAGGAAAACAAATAACACAGATATAAGTGGAGAAGCGTCTGTTCTCCCGCCCGTCCTACCAACTCTTCGCCACATTTCTGCCTGAAAAACAGCGTCTGTCACCAGCAAAAAACTTTAACTCACGGAGTGTTTGTGATGAAAATAAATCACCGCGACGGTCAGCCTTCCGGACTGAGGCTTCAGGGAACTTTCCCCCAGAAAACAGCCTCCGTCCCCGCGAGTGAGTCAGACAGCGTCCAGTTTACTGATGGTGATTATTTCATTATGTAATTTAGCGCGAAAAACTTAACTTTGTCACTTTCCAGGATGTTTGGTGGGTCAGGATCTCAATCACTACACATTATAACAGCATCCATATGATTATAAACTATCCGCGGGTTTAGATTGACAGGTTTAGGAGCCGCAGCGCCGGCGCTCTATCTGAATTACACAGCAGTTCGTCTTTAAGGTGAACATGCATTGCTCTGTGTGAATCACCATCAGCGGAGAATTGGCGAACCAACGCTCCTGAGATAATGCAGCGACGCTGTGTGAAAAGGGCTAGAGTGTCAGTGGAAATGTGAACGGGCAAAGAAATATTGTGGGGTGCTGAGGCCAGGAGGCACTGTATCACACCTGATGAGCAGGTCAGCATGGCATGTCAGCCTCTGCCATCAGTGTATGAATGTGCATGTGAGTGTGACAGATGCTGTAGTCTGCTTTAAGTGGTCAGAAGACTTTATATACTGGTGTTTCTCTATAAATCCCAGCATCCCTTTACTTACAGCTACAGTTTTGTCCATCACTGTTCAAAGTGTAGTGGGAGGCACACCGACACTGGGCACCAGCAGGTGTGGCGAGGCAAAGGTGGGCACAGTTGCCGTTGTTATGTGAGCAATCATTGGTACCCTCCTGACGGGAGGAATGGAACACCAAGATGTCCAACATCAGCTCCAGCTGGCCCTGAGGACACAGTGATGTATCAGTTGTAGAGTTTAGTGAATACTGAATATATTGATAGTAATAACTTTAAAACTCCCCAACAAATTTTAATGAAAAAATGAAGAGCATGACCAGTAAAATGAAACATTTTGGTTACTAAATTAGCTGATATTTGACCATAAAAAAAAAATGGTTCCGTACCTGCAGCACCACAGTGCGGTTTAGTCCACTCCGTTTGTCTGCCCGTTCAATGCTACGCAAGTTAAAATCTGTCCAGTAGATAAAATCTCGGTACTGAGTCAGACCGAAAGGATGAGGAAGGTCGTCTACTATGATCTCCCTCTGAAGACCTAAAGAAAATATAACAACATCAATACACCTGCATCACCTACAACAATGACATCATCTAAGCACCAAGCAGAGCTTCAACCATCATTATAGATTTGTATTCAAGTCAGTATAGATTAACTGTGTGTCAAAGGTGGAATATACGAATATCTGGTACAGCTCGAATATTGATGGTAGCATATGTAACGCAGAGACAGATTACATCTTTGGAGTTGGAAGAGTTAGTCAAATGACAATTGGACTAGAGGAAAGTCCATAAAGTCTCCAAAATCAATACATTTGGTTTAATAGATAAGTCTGGCAAAGACCAACAAACAAATAAAGCGACTAAGGCTATAATTTGCACATCTTGATCGAGGGGAGTCAAAGAGAAAGTCTTGGGAGGTAACTAGTTTTGGTGTTCTTGAGATAGCTGCTTTTGGTCAGTGTCTGTGAAGCTAAAGTGAGACTTCCCATTGATATACACTTGGGTAGATATTTTCTGGACAACATTGCACCAAGTAAACAACTAGCATTCAGTAGTTGAGTAACAAGTCATTCAATGGGTTTGATAATACCAATATCGCAAACTACATCACTGATTTGATGAAGGGATTCCAACTTTGTATCACAATTGCAATTAAAACATTATCTGGCCTAAACACAAGGTCCACTTACTCCAGAAAAAAGCTTCTTATTGGACTATTTTGTTTAACTAAATTACAAATATACTTTCACCCTAAATGCAGCAAACTAATCAATAGCCAGGTTGATGTGCTGAATACGTATGTAAATACACAGTGAAATAAAGAACAAAAAAACAAGTTCTCATCCAATATCCTTGTGTCATTAGTTCAGTTATCTGGTTTGGGTGACCAACTAACATGGGCCATCATATACAACCACACTTGTCCATTCGTTAATGGGTTGAAGTTGCTGTTGTAGCAGTGTTATATCATAGGTCACAGTTGTCATTTTGGATACAAGTTAGCAAAAACTTTAACAGTCATAACTATATCAGGGCGGCTGTGGTTCAAGGGTAGAGCTAGCGTATTGTTATCGGAAGGTCGCTGGTTTGATTCCCTTGGTCTGCATGTCGAAGTGTCCTTGGGCAAGATACTGAACCCCAAAACTGCTCCTGATGTGCTGGTCGGCACTTTGCATGGCAGCCACCAATATCGGTGTATGAATGTATGAATTACTGTAAGTCGCTTTGGACAAAAGTGCCTCCAGTTGCTTAATGTTTTTTACCATGATGTGAGTTTCTAAGAGGCCCTGTTCCTAAAATTAATTACTCCTTTCATCCCCCAGCTGACTGTTTTCTGGTGATGCACCTTGTAGTTTCATCACCTCTTCACCTGCTAAGGAGGACGATGTTTGCTTTGCAATAACACTTTCAGATGGACGCTTCACAGGAGAACCCTATTTAGTTATTTACAACTTTATAACACCATTTGTCTCCCTCCCCCCACAAAAGGAGATGCACTCCTTTTTCTCAGGTCAATCAAGGTCAAGCACAAAGGAATCTACTCTCTACACATCAAGGAACAGAGAACTGTTTTGTGACAAAGATGTGTTGTAATTGAATGTATTTGCAATTGCAAATTAGGTAACAACGGCTGATGTTCTGTGTCTCTTTTGATCGAATCAACAGATACACCCTCCAAGAGTAAAAGTGCTCTGGGCCTCCTCTTTGTTTATCTAGTGCTCCTGTCTCTGCATGGTTTACGACCATATTCTGTGTATGACATTCCAATCTATAAAGGTGGCTGCACTCTCTACATTTCCAACAAATTTTAAGAAGCCAATAAACCAGAATCTCATCTTCTTACTTTTAACTAATTAGGAAACAGTAAAGGAAGTTAACCCCCCAGGAACCATCACCTTATTGTGGTGGAGAGGTTTAAGTGTCCCAATGAACCTGGGAGCTAGGTTGTCAGGAGCCACATGCTCCTGGTAGGGTCTCCCAAGGCAAATTGGTCTCAGGTGAGGGGCCAGACTAAGAATGGTTCACAAATACCCCATGAAAGATAGAACAGAGGTGTGAGGCGAGAGGACCCTGCCAGGAGGAAGCCCAGGGCCCACTTCTGGAGCCAGACCCGGATGGAGGGCCCGTGAGCGAGCGCCTGGTGGCCTGGTCTGCCACGGGGCCCGGCCGGGCACAGCCCGAAGGAGCGACGTGACACTTCTCCCTCCCCCATCCTGTGGACCCACCATCCGCAGGGGAAACTGCGGGGGTCGGGTGCGCTGTCACATGGGTGGCAGTGGTGGTGACGGGCCTCGGCGACCCAGACCTGGGTGGCAGAAGCTGACTCTGGGGATGTGGAACTTCACCTCTCTTGAGGGGAAGGAGCCAAAGCTGGTCCGGGAGGTTGAGCGTTACTGGTTGTATCTGGTGGGGCTTGCACAGCATTGGCTCTGGATCCAAACTCCTAGATAGGGGCTGGAGACTATTCTTCTCCGGAGTTGCCAAAGGTGTGAGGAGCCGGGCAGGTGTGGGGATACTCACAAGTCCCCAAGCCAAAACGAGTAGCGCGGGTAAGCTGGGAACGGCTGGGTGAGGCCCCTGTCCGAGAAGAATTCAACTCCCGCCTCCTCCCTGTGGAGGCTGGGGATATCGAACCTGAATGGACGATGTTCAAAGCTTCCGTTGTTGAAGCTGCAGCTGTGTCCTGTGGCCATAGGGTCTTAGGTGCCTCAAGGGGTGGCAACCCTCAGACACCGTGGTGGACACCGGCAGTCAGGGAAGCTCTCCAGCTGAAGAAGGAGTCCTTTAGGGATATGTTGTCCTGGGGGACTCCTGAGGCAGTTTTGGGGTAAAACCATCTGGCCCCTCAGGAGGAGGAAACGGGGAACCATCCAAGCTGTGTACAGCAAGGATGGCACCTTGTTGACCTCAACTGAGGAGGTCATAGGGCGGTGGAAGGAGTACTTTGGTGACCTCCTGTATCCCACTCAGCCACCCTCTGTAATGGAGACAGAGCTGGAGGATGACAGGGTATCATCGGCGATTTCCCTTGGTGAAGTCACTGTGGTAGTAAAAACAACTCCACAGTGGCAAAGCCCCAGGGATCGATGAGATACCACCAGAAATGCTGAGGGCTTTCCTGGTTGACACGCCTATTTAACATTGCATGGGGGTCAGTGTCGGTGCCGAAGGAGTGGCAAACAGGTGTGGTGGTCCCTCTCTTTAAGAAGGGGGGCCAGAGGGTGTGTGCCAATTACAGAGGTATCACACTACTCAGCCTGCCTGGGAAAGTCTACTCCAAGGTGCTGGAAAGGAGGGTCCGGCCGATTGTCGAACCTCAGGTTGAAGAGGAACAAGGCGGATTTCGTCCTGGTCGTGGAACAACGGACCAGCTCTTTACTCTGGCAGGGATCCTTTGGGGGGCCCAGTCCCAGTCCACATGTGTTTTGTGGATCTGGAGAAGGCGTAAGACCGGGTCCCCCAGGATGTTATGTGGGAGGTCCTGTGCGGGAGTATGGGGTCCCTTCTCAGGGCCATCCAATCTCTATATTCTCAAAGCGAGAGCTGTGTGCGTGTACTTGTAAGTCGGACTTGTTCCAAGTGGGTATTGGCCTCCGACAGGGCTGTGCCTTGTCCCCAATCCTGTTTGTGATATACATGGACAGGATTTCGAGGCGCAGTCGTAGTGTGGAGGGGTTACATGTCTGTGACCTGAAGATTGCATCACTGCTTTTTGCAGATGATGTGGTCTTGATGGCACCATAGGCTTCAGATCTACAACGCTCACTGGATCGGTTCGCGGCTGAGTGTGAAGCAGCAGGGATGAGGATCAGCACCCCTAAATCTGAGGCCATGGTTCTCAGTAGGGAAACCGGTGGATTGCCTACTCCGGGTGGGGAATGAGTCCTTGCCCCAAGTGAAGGAGTTCAAGTACCTGAGGGGTTTGTTCACGAGTGAGGGGATGATGGGGCGTGAGGTCGATCGGAGAGTCAGAGCAGTGGGTGCGGTGTTGCATGCGCTTCACTGCACGGTTGTGACGAAAAGGGAGCTGAGCCGGAAGGCAAAGCTCTCGATATACTGGTCAATCTTTGTTCCTTCCCTCACCTATGGTCATGACCGAAAGAATGAGATTGCGGGCACAAACGGCCGAAATGGGTTTTCTCCGCAGGGTAGCTGGGGTCTCCCTCAGAGATAGGGTGAGAAGCTCAGCCATCCGGGAAGGACTCGGAGCAGAGCCGCTGCTCCTCTGCGTGGAAAGGAGCCAGTTGAGGTGGTTTGGGCATCGAATGAGGATGCCACCAGGGCACCTTCCTAGAGAGGTGTTCCTGGCACGTCCAACTGGGAGGAGACCTAGGGGTAGACCCAGGACCAGGTGGAGGGATTATATCTCTTCTCTGGCCTGGGAGTGCCTGGGGATTCCCCAGTCAGAGTTAGCCAACGTGGCCGGGGAAAAGGAAGTCTGGGGCTCGCTGCTGAAGCTTCTGCCCCGCGACCCGACTTTGGATAAACGGTTGACAATGGATGGATGGATGTATGGGTGGATAAAGGAAGTTCATAAAACTGATGTTTCCCACATTTCTCTATGACAAAGTTGAGCTCAGATAAAATTTCTGTGTTTAATGTGTTTGATGTTGGGTGGAACCACAGCACCTCCTGACGGTGAGAGAACAGCCTTCCAGAAGATCTTTTTGTTTAATACATTTGTTTGTTTCCAGTAAATGTCTCAGACATGTTTTTAAGCCAGAACTAGAACAAATACAATACCAGTCAAAAGTTTGGACACGGTTTTTCTTTATTTTCATGACTAATTACATTGTAGATTCTCACTGAAGGCATCAAAACTATGAATGAACACATATGGAATTATGTAGTGAACAAAAAATTGTGAAATAACTCTAAATATGTTTCATATTTTAGATTCCTCAAAGTAGCCACCCTTTGCTTTGTTGACAGCGCTGCAAACCCTTGGCCTTCTCTCAATGAGCTTCATGATGGAGTCACCTGAAATGGTTTTTACTTCACAGGTGTGCCTTGTCAGGGTTCATTTGTGGAATTTCTTCCCTTCTTAATGGGGTTGGAACCATCAGTTGTGTTGTGCAGAAGTCAGGTTGGTACACAGCTGACACCCCTATTTGACAACTGAGGAAGAGAGAGGAAAAGAGAGGAAGCAACCAGGTGACCAAGAGTCACCTCTGCTGCTGAGGATAAGTTCATCCGAGTCACCAGCCTCAGAAATCATAAATTAACAGCACCTCAGATTAGAGCCCAGATGATTGCCACACAGAGTTCTAGTAGCAGACACATCTCTGCATCAACTGTTCAGAGGAGACTGCGCCAATCAGGTCTTTATGGTCAAACAGCTGCTAAAAAAACACTACTAAGGAAAAGCAACAAGCAGAAGAGATTTGTTTGGGCCAAGAAACACAAGGAATGGACATTAGACAAGTGGAAATCTGTACTTTGGTCAATTGAGTCCAAATTTGAGATCCTTGGTTCGACCCGCCATGCCTTTGTGCGACACAGAAAATGTGAATGGATGGTCTCTACATGCATGGTTCACACCGTGAAGCATGGAGGAGGAGGTGTGATGGTGTGGGGCTGCTTTGCTGGTGACACTGTTGGGGATTTATTCAAAATTGAAGGCACACTGAACCAGCATGGCTACCACAGCATCCTGCAGCAACATGCCATCCCATCCGGTTTGCGTTTAGTTGGACCATCATTTATTTTTCAGCAGGACAATGACCCGAAACACACCTCCAGGATGTGTGAGGCCGTTTGACCAAGAAGGGGAGTGATGGAGTGCTGCGCCAGATGACCTGGCCTCCACAGTCACCTGACCTAAACCCAATCCAGATGGTTTGGGAGGAGATGGACCGCAGAGTGAAGGCAAAAGGGCCAACAAGTGATCAGCATCTCTGGGAACTCCTTCAAGACTGTTGGAAAACCATTTCAGGTGATAACCTCATGAAGCTCGTTGACAGAATGCCAGGAGTGTGCAAAGCAGTCATCAAAGCAAAGGGTGGCTATTTTGAAGAATCTAAAATATACATGATGCAACATGTTTTGAGTTATTTCACACTTTTTTGTTTACTACATAATTCCATATGTGTTCTGTTCATAGTTTTGATGTCCTCAGTGAGAATCTACAATGTAAATAGCCATGAAAATAAAGAAAAACATTAAATGAGAAGGTGTGTCTTTTGTGACTTTTGACTGGTAGCTTATGTGTAAGTGATCAGTTCTACCACATATTCAAGTGTGTTTTTATTGTTTTTTTTAATGTTCTAATTCATTTTGAATGATAAGTGATTTTAATCATGTCATATTCTTTCATGTAGACAAAGTCCGCCTGTTAAGCCATGGCGAAATTCTGGGAAAGGTGAAACATGATCTCGAAACTTTAAAACGATAGTTTAGTTTAATTGAGTTACATGAGTTTAGACTTATAAGGTCGCCTAAGGCGTGAACGCTGTCAGCCCACCCCTTTGGGTCTGCCTGCCAGCCGGGATAGTGCTGGTGTGTTTGTGTCAGTACCTTGCATGTTGGTGCTTTCGATCATGCACGTGTCCAGGTCAGTCCAGTAGAGTCGATGGTCTACATAGTCAATGGTTAGTCCGTTTGCCCGGCCCACTTTATCCACCAGGGTTGTGATCGTGCTGCCATCCATGTATGCTCTTGCTATGCGAGGTCGACCACCCCACTCTGTCCAATACATGTAGCTGCAGAAAAACACACTATTTCAGACTGGGACGCACATGTGCAAACTTTCCATCTCTGTATGTAACAGTTAGTAACAGAGTTACAGTGGTTTTACTAATCTGTTATTTTCTCATAGAATAGTTGTTTAATTGAATCATCTATCCAGAAGGGGGAAGTGTTTCTACTTTTCAACTTTTGTTTTATCAAGTTTTACAAAGGAGGACTACTCTGTTTTTATTGTCTTTTGGAGCACCTATGTTAACATAGTATGTGATCATAAAATGACATAAGATGCCTTCAGGCAAGTGTGTTGACAGCCCTGGGCCATGACATCATAAATACATAACCAGGTGAATGATATGTGTTAGGGAATTTGACACACTGGCATATGTACCTAATCAAGAACTTGCATGAACACACACAGAGGGCAGATCTGAGTGTCTCGCGTGGTTTGGCTGTGGATGAACCGTAATTATGTCAGCCTTGTTAACAAACAGGTTTAATAGAATCATCCCACTCTCAGATGGAGGTTATGGGGGAAAGGGGCGGGATGCTGGCTGTTGTGCCTACATACCAACACAATGACATTACTAAGCTCTCACTACCTCAGACAGAGTTAAGAGACATACTACATGAGGTCATTGGCATCAACTCATACCCTCGAGAGACATGGATCTCCAGCATAAAACAGGTGTCTGACAGTGAATCACTACTATGGGGCTGCTCCACACACTGTATTTATTAACTGTTGAGCTGTTTGCAGTCACAGATTTGTTATGCCAAACAGTGTCTTTCACACACTTCTCCATGCTGGACGTGTAACGTACACACAGTATGAAAAAAAGTTATGAGGGAAGTCGATCAACAAGTCTGTAAAATGTGGCCTTTTTGAAATGGTGTAGGTCCCATTCTTACCCATTGGCAGGGTCCAGGGCCAGCGATCGTGGGTTGTCCAGTGAGCGTGGGTTGTCGAGGTCCTTACAGACTAGAACCTGCCGGTACTGGCCATCCAACCGGGCCACCTCGATGCGGTTAGTGCCTGTATCAGCCCAGTAGATGTTACGACCCATCCAGTCAACTGCCATGCCTTCTGGGTAGTCCAGTCCAAACTCTATGACATGTTCTACAGAGCTGCCATTCATATATGCTCTGCTGATTGTCTGAGACAAAGACAAATAAAAGAAAGTGAGAGGAGCGCAGAGAGGAACAATTCCCTTTTAAATTAAAGGAAGTGTGAATTGTTTATTTTGTAGTAGTAGTTTAATAGTTTAGTCAAAGTCATGAAATTACCAGGATCCCAAATAAGAAATAAATATACCGCTAAATAATCAGCCCACAACATGTATTCTGATTGAATTACATCTCATAGTTTATTTTTAGATAGTGTTAGCTCACCTTGGCTTGTATGTCTGTCCAGTATATTCTCCTTTCAGAGACATCAAAGTCCAGAGCAGAGGCCTCTTTGACTCCAGTCAGAGGAATGGCAACGTCATTGCTGTTGGTACCCAAAGAAATGCTCCTGATGTTGTCCCTAAGAAAAAGATAGCATGAGACAGCGTTTTTAAACTTAGCTGCTTCATTTTTTGCGAATTCAATGCAAGTTAGGACCACACTAACACTCATTCATTCATATTTCACATCCATTTAATTCTCCTCAGTCACACAAATGCAGGGCAGTTATCAACATTACTTTAACTCCAAGCCAAAGTCCAAGCTAAAGGAGTTTTAGAAAAAAAAGGTCATCCAACCAAGTCAAGAGGAAGCCGGTGAAAGAATTAAATAAAAAATGACACAGGGTGCGTTCAATATTATTCAAATCTGTGTCCTGCTGTTGTTCATAGTGAGAGTAAACCATCATAAAACTTCACTCAGTCTGTGCATGTTTTTGTTTCTACATAAGTTACAGTAATATCCAATACAGTGGCACATGCTCCTCCAATTTATTCTACATTTTGTTGTTTTGCTTTGCAGTATGCATTGCCTATGGCAGAAATAACGTCATCAGCATTGTAAAGGAGAGCAACACAATCTTTCAAACATCCAGACCATTTGGACCGCCCCAGGGAGGAAGAGAGTTGGAATAAGCCTTAAACCAAGCTAATCCAGCTTGGAATTTAAAATGAAAATTAGCTTCCCTAAATGAAATTAGCTTCCCTAAATGCAGTATTATTTGCCAAAGTTGTGATAACTACTGTTAAAATCTACTTATTAACTACAACTATTAAGTAACTACTGTTACTCTACTTACATAAACAAAAAGCTTGAAATCTGAATGATTGTAGAAAATGAAAATGAAAATTGATGAAAAAGAAGATGTTCTGTTGTTACATGACAAACAAATGCACTGACAGCTGCAGAAGCAGTAAGAAAATAAACCTTGAAGTGTAAATTATACTTTGGGTCACATTCCAGCACATGAAAAATTCAAGCTGTTACATGGTCTGTGTATACAGCTTTATTGATTCAAAATATATAAAGCTTTATTTTAAATGTACTGTAGTATTAAGTCACAGGAAGAGTGGAATAGTGAGCATGTCTTTTAGGTCAAAGGCAGGTTGACAGATAGACACACCTGTTGGTGAAGAGCAGGAAGGCTTCTGGCACGACACAGGTCTGCAGGTCCGAAAGAAGCTCCATCCCTATGGGACAGGCACAGCTGACAGCCCGCCGACTCCAGAAACACAGATGGCTGCATCTGCCATTATTCTGCGCACAGCCATTTGTACCTAGACACAGTTTTGTCATTTACTTCATACCGCATTTTACATTTTATTCTTATTTTCACACAGGCTGTTCTACTTCTGAGCTTTTAAAAAAGCACTCATCCTCCTTACCGTAAGTCTCTGTCACTTTAGTGGCCTTCAGCCCCATTAAATCCGGCAGCTGATCGATGATGATCTCTCGTACAGCTGTGGCTTTATGAACCCTCTCAATGCTGCGTCTCTGCCAGTCAGTCCAGTAGATGTAATCACCCAGCAAAGTAAAACCAAAGATATGAGGCAGCTTGTCCTCCAGCAGAGTCTGTCTGTTACTGCCATCCACATTAATAACCTGAGATAGGAACGGAGAGAAGAGACAGGGAAACCTTTAGAGGCCTTACTCAGTTAGTGTACATGTTAATAACTCATTCTTATGGCCTGACATTCTTCATGGTTAAAGAAAAACAGCCAGCTATGGCAGAATATCATTCTTAATAATTAGATTTCCTTGCTGTAAGAGGAAAACTAAATCTAGAAGCAAAGGTAAAACACCTTTCTATCTAATGTTCAAAATAATGTGGTGTGTTTATGCATTGTACAAAATTCACCAGCTTCATAGCTGCTATTCTGTTGCTGACCCTGACCTTTGGCCTCCCAGGGGAGAATCATATAAGAGCAAATATATCAGGGAGGTTGTGAAAGGGATGGAAAGGAATGAGAGGAGCTGGAGGAAACAGGATAGAGGGAAATAGTGACTGATGAGACATAAGGCAGAAAACGGGGATGTCCACAGGAAGTTATGTGTCCAAGTATGTCCAATAACCGACAGCTACACTAGAGCTAAATAATGGAAACACTTTTTAAACACATTTTAAAGGTGAATTATACCAATTGTTTTCACAACTATTTATGTGTCTTCCTTAATAAGCAGCTTAAGTACAACTAATATCACAGGAAGCATAAATGACGGAGGTGGCTGAAGTGTTTTTCATGACAGTGAAATGTGAATGAAAATTGGGAGCTAAGACCTGTATGCAAATTTAGTTTCTTTTAATGTTTCCATGAAAGTCAGGAGGACCAAGTGAGCACTAACCGTGAGCACTTCTCTTTGGTAAGAGAGCTCAAAACACTGCAACTTAGGGTGACACAAAAAAAAGACAAAACACAAGAAAACAACTTCAGCACATCAATAACTGTATTAGAAAAAAAACGTATGCGGTAGTTGTTTTTAATGATGTATACCTGAAAAGCCTTGTTTGTAAAACACAAAGAAAGAAAGGAAAAAATTGTATCATGTCTCTGGAATTTCTTTTACATGCAGTACAGTACATTTGAAGTTCCATAGCTAGAATTATCGCCTCAGAGTTGCATGCCTCCGTGTACTAATATATACTAATATATCTACTGTATGTAGTCAAGACAATAGAGGGACTTTCATACAAGGTATGAAAAAATGTTTCGTGTAGAAATGGATATTCTCACTATACTTCCAGTGCATAATTTCCAGTGAGAAACATGCCGTCTTCACTTCACAGTATTTATACAGAGGAGTACAGAGTACTGATAGAGAGCATGGCAATCACCTGAAGGTCAGTGTCAGAAAAACTAATGGACTACAATGCCTCAAGTATGGATTAGCTGCAAGGAAGCTAAAAGACGAATTGTAAGACATTGATACTTCACACACATGTTCAACCCGGCAGCACAGAAGAGCTATACAATCAGCACAGCTTCAAGGTTGACACCCAATATTAGTGTCACCAGTTCAGTTTTCTGAGGTCACAGTGACATTTGACCACCAAGTGTGAAGGATTTTGGAAAGTCTATTGGCAGAAATAAAATATAATTTTCACAAGTCTGTTTTCATTATTATTATTTATTTTTTTAACAATATTTTTATTGAACTCCGCAAAGCAGAAACAGACAGCACAGGAACATAAACAGGTTATGATAAACAAGGTACAAGTTATACAGACAATAAAAAGAAAAAGAAAAAAAAAAATTGGAGGAGGGGGGGAGGGGGGAGAGAGCATCCGAGGGAATTCCATCATCTGTTTACCACTAAATTGATGATAACTGGCCAGTGTCTCGTACCCAGGCCAGGTCAGTGAGTCCAGATCTCATCCTTTGAGGGGCATTAAAGCCTAAGTAATCAAAGTATGGATCCCAAGTCCGGAAAAATAGAAATGGTCTGTCCTTAAATGCTGTAGAGAAAGCTACATATGGAATAATATTGGACACAATTTTTAACCACTGATTAAGGGATGGGGCTTTATCAGAGATCCAAAGGACTAGGATAGATTTCCTGGCACAGTGCAGCAGAATCTGAAGGAGGTCTCTATTGTGTAAATCAGCAAGAAGTTCATCATTGAGACCCAACAAACAAGTCCTTGGACCAAGAAGCAAATGGCGTTTAAAGATGAGGGTGAGCTGCTGTATGATTGTATTCCAGAACTGCAGGATAAGAGGACAGCCCCACAAGCAGTGAAAAAAAGAGCCAGTAGCAGCTAATAAATAATCTATGTAAAATTTTAAATTGTCTCCTCCAGGTGGAGTTAGATACTAAAACCCTAGTGGGCTGGCCAATCAGCTCATTCCATGCTTCAACATCAATGGTACCCAGATCAGACCATTTACTTCTGACTTTGTCTGAGTTATCTACGTTAAGGGAGGAGAGGATCTTATAAACCTTTTTGGTAAAGAATTTAAGGTCAGTGTTTTTTTTACCAGTAAAGATTCTATAGGAGAGATGGCCAGCCCACCGGGGAATCTCCTCAGATTAGCCAAAACAAATCTTCTTACTTCTTACTTGTAAGAATTTAAAGAAATCAGCATTGGTCAGACCATACTTAATTTTCACTTGCTGGAATGTGGAGAGTGAGCCCTCATAGACCAGATCTCCAACCACTTTAATACCTTTATCGTGCCACTCTGAAAGGCCAGCGTGAAGGCCTGGAGGAAAGTCAAGGTTATTATGGATTGGGGTTAATAAAGAAAACCAGTGATTGTGTCCTTCTAATTTCCTAATTTTATTCCAAAAATTAACCATATTTTGTAAAATTATATTGTCTTTTAACAAAGTTGCAGCCTTCCCAGGCAAGGTATAAAGTATATTCCGCAAGGGAATCCCATCTAAAGAAGCTGATTCGCAGCTGAGCCAGGCCGAATTGTCAGTATCTAGAAACCATTCAGAAATGAATTTAAACTGTGCAGCCCACAGATACGATGAAAAGGAAGGTGCTGCTAAGCCGCCCATTTTAACAGGAAGCCAGAGAAAGTTGTATCTTAATCTGGACCTCTTTTTATGCCAGATAAACGATATAATCGAACTATTTATCTGTGCAAAAAATTTTCTTGACAGCATAATAAGCAGCATCTGGAAACAGTATAATAAACGTGGGAGGATCTTCATTTTGATCAGATGTATGCACCCAAGAAGAGATAAGGGGAGACCACACCAGCGTTCAAGGTCATGCTTCACTGCCAGTAAAAGGGGAGCAAAGATCCTCTTGTACAGCTCTTTTAAGCATGGTGAGATTGATATACCTAAATAGGTGAAGCCACCTGGGGACCATCGGAAAGGTTGCGAGAGGTTAGGTTCAACCCTAGATGCACTACGGAGGGGCATAGCCTCACTTTTGGAGAAATTAATTTTATATCCAGAGAAAGAGCCGTAGTTAGTGATTAATTGCATTAGTTTGGGAATAGAGTGGCTTGGCGAATTTAAAAAAACTAGAACAGACTTCCGGTGATGCAAGCACCCGAGTACTACGGGTGATGTCCCTGGAACGATTTTTGAGCAAACCTGCGGGTAAAATGCCTACTAAGCAACTTTCGAAGAAGAAAGATACGTCTGTGGCCTCCTCCCAAGCCGACGATGCTATGCTAGCGGCTAATACTAGCATGGCACCTGACCCGGGGCTGACCCAAGCTCTTGAAGCGATGACAGCAAATATTGCCACTATGATGGATGAAAAATTAGAAAAGATGCTACACGACATCACCACAAATATCTCTGGGAGTTTGAAAGAAGTCACTGACCATGTCGGTGAGGCGGAACAGAGAATTTTAGTGGTGGAAAATGCGTCTACTGATGCTGACCAGCGCTTGCTAGCTCTGGAAAAAACAGCAAGGGAGCTGACAGAGTGGCTTCACGATTATGAGAATAGAGGCCGACGCAAAAACCTGAGGATTACTGGCCTGCATAGAAGCTGGAGGGGGCCAACCCAACAATGTTTATGGAGTCTTGGATTCCCAAGCTCCTAGAGCTAAACACCAAAGCGGGCCGAGGCAAGTTGGAAAGGGCGAACAGGCTCCCCGGTCCCCAGACTTCAAGATTTCGACGCACAATGATAGTGAGGTTTCACAACTTCAGTGACCGGCAAAGGGTGATGGATGCGGCTAGACGACTCAAAGACATCCGACATGACGGAGCGAGGATCCACTTCTTCCCGGACTTTGCTGCTGCTACACAGAAAAGACGACGCGAATACGACCAGGTACGGAAGAGGCTCCAGAACGTCGAGGGAGCTCGTTATGCCATGATCTACCCCTCTTCCCTCAGGATTACAGTGAATGATACGATTAAAACCTTTCACTCTCCAGAAGAGGCCTCAGCTTTTGTTGACTCTCTGTAGCTGTCCAATGATGCGCAGGTGAGGTGAGCCACTTTCTTGTGTTAATTGCCGGGGGCTTCACCTGGAGGTTTCAGAGACCATCTTTTGCCCCAACTCCCTAATAGGTTCCCCCGCTTAAAGACTCTGGACTCAGAAAATCAGAAATCTCAGTGGGTGTTATTTTGTATAGTCATCTAGAAATATACGGGCGGTATTTACTCTCGCCGCACCGATAATTACTTTTCATGTAAATTACATGATGCTCCCCGGTGTATGTTTATGTTTACTTTTATGGAAGCATGAGGCTCATGAGATGCTCTTACCCTACCAGTTGTGTTTTTTCTGTCTATTTTATTTTTATTTTCCTATTGGATTTAGATATTGTTTTTTGTCATTATCACTTCTGAATGGTAGGGACAGTGTCTGTCTTTATTTTCAGCCACCACTACTGCAACTTACTGTGCCAGACAAGTAGGGAGTGTGCTTGCATTTAGCGTTAGGTAGGGGGTCCTTCACCTGAAAGCAGGGTTTGAACTTGCTCTCTGTGGTGCGATCTCAAGTTTGGAGGTTCCAGAACGGTTTGTGAAGGACCTAGTGTTAGTCTTTGTAAATAGTTTTGTTCTAGGAATGGCCACTGTTTTGCTACTTGTTATGTTGCCCATAGACATGCTGGATGTGGGCTATGGATAAGGATAAATGTGTGACAGTGATGAGTAGCAACAATTCAAGATATGCTATGTACTTAATTTAACTATGAATATGCCTGGTATTAAACTCTGTATTTGGTGTACGGGGCATTCATCATCCAGTGAAGAGAAAGAAGATTTTCACCTCTCTTAAAAAGGAGGGAGTGGAAATTGACCTACAACAGGAAACCCATTTGAAGGATCTAGAACATCTTAAACTTATGCGGGACTGGGTTGGTCAGACTTTTTTCTCATCCTATACTTCAAACAGCAGAGGGGTATGTATCCTGATAAATAAGAAATTGCCCTTTAAACTTGAATCTTGTGTCAAAGACAGTAGTGGACGATAAATTATAATAAAGGGTCTGCTGTACGGGAAATATATTTCAATTCTTAATGTTTATGCGCCTCCAATGCACCCTACTGATTTTATCACAAAGGCATTCTCGGAGTTTGCTGAACTTGAAACTGAATGTTGTATTGTGGGTGGGGATTTCAACTGCCACCTGAACCCGCTTATTGACAGAATGCCTGCAGATCCTAGGGTCCCATCAAAAAGAGCCAGGGCATTAATAGATACATGTGAGGAAACTGGGCTTATTGACAAATGGAGAACTGTACATCCTACTTCTTAAGAGTTCACTTTTTTTCCAATGCTTATAAGAGTAGTTCTAGAATAGATTATTTTTTCATCCCTAAGTTAATACTTCCGTCTGTTGTGTCTTGCGATATAGCAAATATTTCTATCTCTGATCACAGCCCAATATTTTTACAATTGCTCTTTACCGAAAAACAGTGCCCTTCTAATTCCTGGAGGTTCAACCCGCACTTACTTAGTGATCCAAAATTCATTTCTTATTTTAAATCAGAATTCAACATATTTTACAAAATAAAAAAAAACCCAGATATACCCCCATCAACATTATGGGAAACCTGTAAGGTTTATGCTAGAGGCCTTATTATCTCCTATGTGAGAAGTAAACAACGTAAATCTTTAGAAGCCCAAAGAAAATTAGAAGGCACACTTGCTGATTTGGAGAAGACATATGCAAAATACCCCTCTGATATTAATTTGAAAGCAATGTTGGCTACAAGAGCATCTCTAAATTCACTTCTTACTCATAGAGCTGAGCAGAATATTCGTTTTGCTAAACAAAGATTATATGAGTATGGTAATAAACCAAGTAAGTATCTTGCAAGACTAGTGAACAAGAGGGCGGACTCTCAGACAATTACATCTATTGAAGACATAAATGGACACAGTAAATCTGATACAGTTAATATTTGTAAGGTTTTTAGGGAATTTTATAATCAGTTATATAGCAGTCATATAGCAAGAGTCCCCATAGGGAACAGGACCTGATTGATAGATTTATGTCAAAGCTTTCTTTACCTAAACTAACAGAGGAACAAAAACAGGGGCTAAATGGACCAATTACGAAGCAGGAGGTCCTAGAGGCGTTGCAGACCTTATAATCAGGGAAGTCTCCAGGTCCGGACGGCCTTAGCAGTGAATTCTATAAGGATTTTAATTCAGAGCTTATAGGTCCTTTTTTGGAGATGTTAAACAAATCATTCGATAAAGGCTCCTTACCCAGATCACCTACAGAGGCCAATATTAGTCTCATACTTAAAAAGGGCAAACCAGATGATGAATGTCCCTCATATCGACCTATTAGTCTTCTAAATGTTGATTTTAAAATATTATCTAAAATATTAGCACGGCGCCTTGAGAAGGTTTTACCCTCCATTATCAATACTGATCAGACAGGGTTCATTGTTGGCAGGAACTCCTGTAATAACATGAGAAGGCTGTTAAATGTAATTCAGTTGTCGCATCAGCAGAAGTTGTCCACTATGGTGATAAGTCTTGATGCCGAAAAAGCCTTCGCCAGAGTCGAATGGCACTTTCTCTTTTCCACCTTAAATGCCTTTGGGCTTGGAGATGCTTTCAGCAACTAGGTTAGGTTGTTGTATAACAGACCACTGGCTGCTGTTCGGATCAATGGCCTGCTTTCATCCTACTTCCCTCTGGGTAGGGGAACCAGGCAGGGGTGCCCGTTTTCCCCTTTGTTATTTGCTATAGCGATCGAGCCCCTTGCAGAAGCTATAAGGACTTGCCCAGATATCATGGGAATTTCAGTTGGTGGGAAGGATCATAAAATAGCTTTATATGCTGACAATGTATTGCTTTTTATAACTAACCCAACAAAATCTATACCAGCTGTTTTGGCGGTAATAAATCAATTTAGTAATTTTTCTGGGTATAAAATACATTTTTAAAAATCTGAAATCATGCCGCTTGGCAACAACTCCTCTCGGCCCAGCTCTTGTCCATTTAGATGGTCACCTACAGGCTTTACTTATCTTGGGATTTTCATCACCGCATCTTTACAAGCAATGTACAAGGCCAACTATGAACCTCTGTTAAAGCGCATATGTGATGACTTGGACAGATGGATATCTCTTCCATTATCAATGATGGGTAGAATTGCTTTATTCAAAATGAACCTCCTCCCAAGACTTCTGTATCACTTTCAAATGATCCCTATTCTATTTAATAATAAGACAATTAGACGGGTAAATGGTTGGATCAGTTCATTTATTTGGAACAGAAAGAAGCCTTGACTAAAAATTACCAAGTTGCAAATGTCTGTGGAACAGGGAGGCTTAGCTGTCCCAAATATTAGGCTCTATCAGCTGGCTGCACAGCTTCGATACATAGCTGAGTGGATTAATAATGACCCAGAATCGGTGTGGCTAGATCTGGAATCGGCGAATGCAGGTAATGGCCTCTCAAGTCTTTTGTTTGCCATGGACTCAAAAAAATCTAAGAATGCTGGGGACAATAACATCTTAATTACAACAAGTCTACAAGCCTGGCAAGCAATAAGAAAGTTAGAGGGTCGTTCTAAAATATTGTCCTCACTAGCTCCAATATATGGGAACCTGGATTTTGCCCCAGCCCGCTCAGACATGGGATTTAGGATGTGGAAGGAGAGGGGGATTTTAACTCTGGGACACCTATTTGATAAAGGAGTGATGCTTACATTTGAACAAATCCGACAAAAATATGGTCTCCCCAGCAATCACTTCTTCAGGTATCTGCAAATTCGCAGCTTCATTCAGAATCAAAGCAGGTATAACTTTGACTGTCAGACATCATGGATGGAACGTTTAGTCCTCGGTAGAGGCAAGAAAGCAGTTCTTGGTCGGGGATATGCTGACCTCAACTCTGTTAGCAATATGAACTCAGAGTATCTTCGATGCAAATGGAATGCTGATTTCAATCTTACAGTAGATGAATCAACATGGTTGGAAATATGGCGGTTAGCTAGAGAGATATCCATATGTAACAGAACCAGAGAGACCCACTTTAGAATATTACATCGCTTGCAGATGACACCTCAGCTCATACACAGGATGAGCTCAAGTTTGTCTGAAAAGTGTTCTAAATGTCAAGCAGAGGTGGGAAGCTATAGACACTGTATGTGGACATGTATCCATATTGAGGAGTACTGGGGTAAAATTGTTAGCAAACTTAATTAGATTTTTAATGCCCAGCTTGATGCTGATCCTCAGGTTCTGCTTCTTGGTCTGCCTAATCGTCATATTAAAGGGTCTCATCAAAGAAGGCTGCTCAGTATTCTCACATTTGCTGCTCGGAAAAATATATTGCTTTGATGGATTGATAATGTTCCACCTACAATTAGGGGTTGGCACAAAGTGATATTTGACTTATTACCAATGGAATACCTAACTTACAGACTCAAATGTAAGATGGCAGATTTTTATAGGATTTGGACCCCTTTCTTTAAATATGCAGGTAAAGACTCACAACCATTGTACTAAAAGGGATGATGGACGGCAATGAGGAAAACTGGCTAACTGATGTTTTTGGGTCATAAGGCTGGACTTTAATTTATTATTATTATTTTTTCATTGACTTCTTTAAAAAAACAAAAAAAAAAAGGCAAAAAAAAAAAGCATTAGCATAGCATTCTCTCTCAATTGTTATTGTAATTTTATTTTCTTTATTACTCTTTTCTTGTTGCAGGGTTGTATTTACTGCATCGCTGTCAATAGTAACAGGACTGAGCCTTTCCTTATGTTTATGTGTGAATGTCTATATTTGTGTATATACTTGGTTCACATATTCTCTGTTATATTTTTACTGCTTATTGATATAGGGAGATGATTTTTTCGGAGTGTATGGTCCTGTGTATATCAGATAAGTAGTCAGAGAATTCAATTTTGTATTATTTATTTATTTCCTTTTTTTTGTGTGTGTGTGTGTGGCCTTGTTTTGTTGTTTGTTGTCTGTGTTTGTCAGAAAATGTAATAAAAATATTATTTAAAAAAAACAAAAAATCAAAAACAAACTAAAACATTGTCAGCATACAGCGAAATTTTATGCTCCCAATTATTTAGGAGAATACCTTCAATGTTGGTATCCTGTCTAATAGCTGCAGCCAGCGGCTCCATAGCAAGAGCAAATAAAAGTGGGCTCAAAGGGCAGCCTTGTCTGCTCCCCCGCTCAATGCTAGACCTAAACCCATTAGTAATTACTGCCGAAAGTGGGGATGTGTACAAAATCTGAATCCACTTAATGAATATTTCCCCAAAGTTAAACTTTTGCAGGGTATAGAGCAAGTAGGACCATTCTAACCGGTCAAAAGCTTTCTCTGCGTCCATAGAAATGACCATAGCATCAGAGTTGAACAGAGAGGAATGCTGGATAAGATTCAGCAGACGCCGAATGTTATGAGCAGAATATCTCCCTTTAATAAAACCAGATTGGTCGATAGCAATGACAGAGGGGAGGACCTTTTCTACACGGGAGGCAAGGACTTTTGCAATGACCTTAAAGGGATAGTTTGGGTTTTATGATATGAATTTGTATGGCATCCCCGTCAGCAGTGTCGTGCATCAACACTGACTTACCCCTGACAGTGTCCTGTGCGCCGATTTCTTGCCCGGTTTTGGTGCTGATGAAAGTAGTCCGGCAAGTTGCCTGGGGTCATGAAAATAAAGCCTTTTTTCTTCTGAAAACAAATGTGTTCAAAAGAGTGATTAATTTGCATCACAAAACCATTGTCCACGAAAAAGTCAGACCTCATAATCGCTTGGTGCTATTTTCTCGCGTTTCTTATCACTGCACGCGGCCGCCAGCTGACAGCCGCACACGAATCCAACACTTTTTTCAGTTGTTTGGCAGTGTTTTACGTGCTCGGACCAACGACCACAGCGATGCAAGAGAGCTAGCGTGAGAGCTATCTAGCGATAAGTTTATAAGCTGTGGCATGATGAGATCCCATTCGTGGCAGCAGTGGCACTCCCCACCTCTGTGGGCTTTATTTGACAATTAAAACAAGTGCACCACCTGTCTGTCAACCAGTCTCTCACGGCTCCAGCTGTGGCTCCAGCTTCAACTTGTACCACTTCTCTGTCCCTCCTGTCTCTCTCTCTGCCCGTTCTAATTCCATCTGGCGAATTTCGGCATGAGTGTATTCGGGTTCATAAAGATACCCCCTTGGCTCTGTGCTTAAGTCGAAGTCTTCATGATCGTCGGTGTCATAGTCAGACATGTTGTTAACTTTCTGAGAAGTAAACACAGTGAAACAGGCTGGCAGCAGCGCGCAGTGATACAAATCGAGAGAAAATAGCACCAAGCGATTATGAGGTCTGACTTTTTCGTGGACAACGGTTTTATGATGCAAATGAATCACTCTTTTGAACACATTTGTTTTGAGAAGAAAAAAGGCTTTATTTTCAAATTTTCAACTTGCCTGACTACTTTCGTCAGCACCAAAACCAGGCAAGAACTCGGCGCACAGGACACTGTCGGGGGTAAGTCTGTGTTGATGCACGACACTGCTGACGGGGATGCCATACACATTCATATCAAAAAACCTTTAAACCTTTAAAGTCGAGGTTTAAAACAGACATAGGTCTATACAAAGAGCATTCCTCAGGTGGCTTCCCCTTTTTCAAAACCAAGGCTGAATGCCTTTCATAATTTCACTTGCAGTCAGTGGTTTAGATCAATCAGTTCTTTGGGTATCTGAAATATTCGGTAAATCCAACCTTGAGAAGAAATCCGCCATATCTAGCTCAAGCGAAGGATTAAATTGTGAGGTATACAGCTGCTTGTAAAATGCTTTAAATGTATCATTAATCACTTTATTATCATATTGGAGTAGGCCGAATGAATCTCTAACACATGGAATACTCTGGGATGGGGCCTTATTACGTAGAAGATTAGCTAAATATCGGCTAGGTTTGTTAGCAAATTAATAGAGTCTTTGCCTCATGGATTTTTCTGCCTTCTTCGTTAATAAGCCTTCTAGAGCGGATTTAACCACAAGTATCTCTTTCCTAAGCTCTTCAGCCGGGGATGAGTTATGTTTAGTCTGGAGTTCATGTAGTTCAAGCACCAGTATCCTTTGTTCTGCTTGATTTCGGTTTTTTAACCCAGCAGAATAGGATATAATTAAACCACGAGTGTAGGCTTTCATAGTATCCCAAAGGAGACCAGGGGAAATATCAGGCGTTCTGTTAAATTCGAAAAAGGTATTGAGCTGATCTTTTAAAAATGTTTCGAAATTAGGGTCGTGGTGCAGGAAAGCGCTATATCTCCAGGGCCGGGTTTGGGATAGAGGATTCAAACAATTTAACCCGATGTAAACAGGCAACAGAGATATTAATAAAAGATAGAGCTCCCTAAGAGTCAAAGACAGAAAACAGATAAAAAACAAATTGAAAAAGGGGAGGGAGGGGGGCAATATTGCTTTGCGGACAGAAAACACACAACTATGTACATTAAGTATCAAGAAAAGAAAACAGAGGAACAACAAAGGGGTAGACTAAGGTCTAACACACCCATCTAGGGGTGCAAGCTAACTTCCCTATGAGGACAGTGGAAGATGCTGGACCAGAAAATTGGAAACACCATACAACTGCTGGCCCGCAGCTCCATAACGAAACCGTTATTAATCATGCTCAGGGGGAAGAGCACAGCCAAAGTGAGCATAAGTCTATGTAAACAAACACATAAGCCCAAAAGAAGGTCCACAACCACAAAACGAGGGAACTTTTACAATCACATAACAAAGACAGGAAGAAGTAGTCTTACTTTCCCAAACAAGCGTAGTGGGCAGTCAGTGTCCCGGGGCAAGATATAATTACTACAAGGAAGTCCCTCAGCGGACAGGAGGGTCTGAAGATGACCCCAGAGGATGTGAAAGTTTATCCAGAAACGTGACGACCTCCTTTGGATTCTTAAGGAATTTCACCTGCACATCATACTGGATCCTGAGGGTGGCCGGGTACGCAAAGGGAATCCCCCTCTCTTTGAGCCGCTGTTTCACCTGCTAGAATTCCTGTCGCTTCTTTATGACTGCTGCAGAAAAATCCTCAAATATCATTATCTGATGGCTGTCATGTAGCAGGGGGTGCATTTTCCTCGCCGCTTGCATTATCTGTACTTTGTCTTGAAAGTTGTGAAACTTTATGATGACAGCCCGGGGCCGCTGGTCGGGAGGAGGGCGACGGGTCAGGGCGCGGTGGCAGTGGTCAAGTTTCACTGACACACCTTTAAAACTGACGTTGAGAAGCTCTGGTAACCAGGTTTTGAAGAAAGCAACAGGGTTGGGTCCTCAGAGCCTTCCGGGAGCCCAATGAGCCAAATATTACACTGCCGGCTTCTGTTCTCCAGGTCGTCAATCTTGTCCAGAGCCGCTGCTAGCTTACTCTCAACGTCCGATAGCTTAGCTCCGTAGGTAGCCGTAGCGTCCTCTTGGCTCAAGACGCGGCCTTCAGCTTCAGTAACGCGCAGTATTGGGTGTAACGCGTTGGGTGTAATGCGTTACAAAGTAACGCGTTACTGTAATCACATTACTTTTTTCAGTAACAAGTAGTGTAAGGCATTACTGTTCTGAAAGTAGTAATCACATTACAGTTCGCCAAGCTCGTTACTTACGCTACATTGCTAGGTTAATCAGCATGGTCGCACGCATCACACACGGAGGGCTGGGGGGGCTGCCGCCAATCGGACTACTTTCTCGCTAGATTGAGAGACTTTTCAGACCCTCTTAGTGATTTTATTTCTAAAAAACTACAAGCGACAAATTTAGCGACTTATTCAGATCATCGGGGGAAAGGCGAGAAATATATGATATTGTAATTTACATGCTGCTCAGAGTAATCACAGACCACGGCTCCTCTGCAGCAGCGCCGGGCTCTCTCCCCTCCCACGCGGCTGCGCAGGCGACAGGACGGTGTGTCTATGGAGCGCTGGCTGGGGCAGCTGGAGGGTTGGAGATACAAACATTACTTTGAATTTGATGAACGTAAGGAAAATAACTTGACTGTAAGGTGCGCTTTGCCCATGTTGGAAACCTCTCCTCACCGCTGCTAACACTACTGCTAACACTACCTCAAACTTAACGAAGCACCTACGAAGCTTTCTCCAGGCAGTAATCTTGTAATGTAAGGCATTACTATTTTTGAGAGTAATGTGTAATGTGTAATATATTACTTTTTTGAGTAACGAGCCCCAACACTGGTAACGCGTGTATCCAGTGTTGCAATTTTGTTCGCGCAGACTTCAAGCTGTTTCAGCACAGGGTAAATCTTTTTATCAAAAGAGGCTTCCACCTCTTTGAGCACTTCTGCTGAGATTCATTCCACCAAACCGTCAGCGTCCAGTTGACCCAGAAATGGCAGTGTGTTATCAGCCATGCTAGTGGAGCTGCCCGAAGACAATAGGCGAGTTCAAGATCACGCAGTGCTGCGCAGCGCTGCCTAAATCATGATGCATGCTGGTTAAAATGTGTCCACGATGACCTGGGGGAGTGGGGGTTTGTTCTGCTCTGCATCCGATGTCACATGACTTTAAGTTATCGCGGGAGCAAGGTGGCTGCAGAGCAGTAGCGCAGTTGTTCTCCAGGTACTGCGCGACCCTAGACCCACCTTCATGACGTCAGGACTTTGCCCTGATTGGCTCTCATCTACACTGACGTATATGACGTGTGTTTCAATGAATTTCCATATCCATAAGCGCCTCTTTTCTACTCAAATATCAAATACTTTCAGATAAGTAGCAGCCGTGTGGCTGCAGCTATGGGATAGTCAACATGAATAAACCTATAAAATCCTTCATGTAACGCAACAACCCTGAAAGATGTCTTCAATAAACTGCTCAGTTCTGTCAGCTTAGGGTGATGATGGAGAAGTGGTTAACTGCTGTGTCCAGTGTTATCTGTACTATCCACTCTTATTAACCCTTTCTGTTCCCGTCACATTGACAATACAAAGAATTATCCTGAGCTATTTTGTGTGTGATGAGACGGCACAGCGGGGCAAGGCATCTGATTCAGTAACTTGTTCTGATTATTGTATTTCATTCATTCAGTGAAATGTATTTCATTCATTGTGAATAATGTTGCTATAAGAAGATGCATCATCTTATGTGTCTACAGTTATGCTTATTTGTTAAATGTAGTCAGCAAATTCCCCTCAGTTGTGATATAATCATGCACCTAAGCACAGTTGTCTTCATAATAATTAATAACTGTTGTAATTGTACTGTATTGTTATTGGGCAAGACTTACTATAATGTACTAGATAGACAAAGCTCAAATGTATTTAATGGTGACATTACAAGGAAAACAGAACATGACATTTACAGTAAGACAACATTTAGGCTATTCATCTACTCATGCGCCACTGTGTGACCGTTTTGAAGTGAAGCAATTACAAAAAAATTACATGTTTTGGTTCACTACTATTTTGAACATCTCAGATTTAATAATTTCCGAAGGGGACTAATATGAGAAAAAGGCCAGCAAAGTTCCCATAGCATCTGGTAGGAAAACTGATCGAAAACTGAACATTAATGGAATTTCAATTTCCTCCACATCTTGGCAGATGAAGAGGGCAAACACCGCAAGCTCAGCCAAGTCACGTCACATACGAGATGAGAGAGTGTCCGACTTCATAGCAGCGTTTGTAGCCCCGCCCCTGCAGCCGCCCGCAGATTTCGCTGATGCAGTCAGTCAGCAGGAGTAAAAATTGAACGCGCCTATTGGATTCTCTCCTAGTCAGCCAGATTTCGCGACGAGGCTGCGCTTTCTCTGGGTGCCAGGCATGTTCATAGACTGCCCCAAGATAACCGCTCACCTAACCAACATTAACCCCACAAATAAAAGTTAGGATAAATGCCGAGCTGCGGGAGCACAGACAGAAAGCTGCTTCTCCGCCATCAGCGTCACGTGACACCCCCCCTGTTTTCATTACTTTATAATCACCGGAAACCTGTTGCATTTTCGTAACCTGGGTGGGAGCTTTTTATATCGAGAATAGCAAGTCCTCTGCCACAGAGTCTGCCATGTTGCACTCCCATATTTTCTACAGTAGCCCAGAAGGGACAAATCAAACACTGGCTGTGCAGAGGCTTTAGTGGTCTACGTAGGGTAGGATAAGGCAGGGGATATTTTGTTGTTTGCCATCTGCAACCTCTCCGCTATATGTAACTTAGCCTACACACTGGATCTGTACATTGCCTCCTAGATTATCAGTAACAGATGCAGAACTGTAAAACAC
>CAEMYA010000384.1:220794-263214 GCA_903131615.1 Diplodus sargus | reverse complement strand
TGATGGTACCATGAAAAACAGTGAACCCCGGACATTTTCATGAATTTATAAACCCCCCCCGGACGCCCCGGACACGACGTAAAAAGTGGACATGTCCGGGCAAAAGAGGACGTTTGGTCACCCTAACATAACATGAACAAACATATGTAAATGCAATACACACTTTGCCATAATCTGTCTCCGTTGCGTGTGTGTGTATATGTGTGTGTATATGTTGCAAGGCATTTATTACTAGGCTGCTGAAAACTGATACAAGCACCGCTGCCAACAAATCCATGCTGTGTGTGTGGTTGTGTGAGTGTGTTTCTATGAGTGGAAAGTGAGAGCTGCAATTTACAAGGCTGCAATTAGAACTTGTGTCCAACCCTCCTCCTCACCGCCTGTGCTATTACTGGACTGCTGTCGACTGAAATAGACACATGCTTTTATTTTAGACACACTACAGTCATCTGCAGCCTCCATGAGGGTGGATGTTTGTGTGAATCTCGGTCACACGTTGCCATGCCAGAGATTTCAGAAATGGGAAGAATTCTGTTGGACAATTTTGTGACACTATATGTGCACAACAAAAAAAATAAATAAAGGATGAATGCTTGGAAACAGTTGCAGTGCAGTGCCGTGTAAGACAAGACTTCAGCTAGTGGGATCCATCGGTTTGAGTGAGCATCATTAGACTTAGACTTAGACACGACTTTATTAATCCCCTTTTTTATTAATCCCTTTTTAAGAAGCTAAAAGGCTGTTATATCCATGTTAAAGCATAGAGAATGTTTATGAACTCTGAAGACATTCTTAGCACATGAAAGAAATTACAAATTGATCTTATGGGGAGTGATGATTGCCTGAGACAAGAAATTTATCACCTAAGACAAGAAATCAACGGCAAATTGAATAACCTTATGAAATGCAGAGTCCCACGTGGAGTAGGTGGAGAAGTCGGCGCTGGAGGCAACCTAAGCTCTATACACTTGCTTGGAACAGTAAAGACCCCTGCAGCAAAAACTAACGGACTTAGAGTCCCATTCCAGGAGAAACAATATACACATCTTTTAAGTGGCAGAGGGACCTGAGGGTAACTCGGTATCACAATTTATTGCAAAACTCCTCAAAGGAACTGACACATAGCACCGCTGATATGGAGAGAGAAATGTCTCAAAACTATCTGTAAATGCATGAACCATGATCCACAAACATTTTTAATGATTTACAAATTAAATTTACTACCCACAAACACAAAATTATTTACTCTTGACTTCTAAATCAATTTGAAGGCTAAATGCCTTCAAACTGACTTAATAATTAATAATGAATGTGCTATGATTTGTAAAAAATATGACTTTGTGTAAATATTGTTTGTAATTTGTAAAAATTATTTTACTTTTGTGAGTGCATTTTTCACGAAATGTCATTTGTCCATTTGCAATTCTGTGTGTGAAGTGCTGAATCTGCATTTGTGGATTGAGTGACACATGCATTTCTTAATTCTGACGATGATGTCATTTTGAGACATTTTGTCGACTTTCTGCAATCCACACACTAATAGCTCCTGATTCACTAGCCATAGGTGTAATGTTTGATTTAACATAATGTTTCATCCACTGAAAGTGCTTGCTTGTGCCACTGATAGCTTCAGTTTTGTTCCATAATGAAAAGGATCCATACTGAGATGGAAATTTTGTGAAATACTAAAATTGTTTACTGAACCAGAAACTTCAATCACTTTCTTTACAGTCAACAGACTCCATTGACAAAAACAGTAAATTTAGCTCAGAACACAACAGTGTTTATATGTTTGTGTTATAGTGTGATCCAACCTAACCCTTTAGAACACCAAAGATACTTAACAAAAAAGTGTATTAAGAAGATAAATTGGCAGATGCATGGTAACAGTAGAGTTAAATCCCACTTTGGAGCATTATGGTCTGATGTGAGGATAAAAATTAAACATTAAGTAGCTCTTATAGGCAGGTAATTGTATACATTTAAATGGGAAGCAAAATCCATAAAATACCTGGGAGTGATATTTACTCAGCATCTGAACAAAATGTATGTAACAGACTATAAAGTAATTAACAGTGGGATACGGAAAGATATAACAAGATGGTTATCACTAGTACTAGATTCAATTCAAGAATTGTGATAGTGAAGATTTGACACTTGTCGAGGTTGGTATATGCCTCTATTTACTGGTCAGTCCCAGAGACACTGCAGGGATGGATAAGCAGATATTCCTGTTTATCTAGACAGGAGCAAGACCAAAGGTACAATTTAAGACACTCTATCTTAAGAAGGCATAGCACTGCTTAACCTAAGAGAATATCATTATACTGCCCAAGCGCAATACGTTGTTTACTTTGTTGAATACCAAGCTAGATGGACATATATTTAGCTTAACCTCAGGCCATGCTGGATGGTAAAGAAACTCTGCCAAAAAAGGAGAAATTTAATCTTAAAAGTAAAACCCACAAACACACACACACACACACCACACACACAGGTAATAATACATACAACACCAAATACATTTCAGTGCACTCAGAGAAATAAAAGAAGTGAATGTAAAGGGGATAGAGTTTGGCCAGGGACAATGGATTTCAAACTTACTTCATTAAATAACTTCTCGTTCTTTCTTTCCACACATTTTGATTTCCCTTTGTTATCAAGTTTTAGCTCTGCAACTCACATTTTTGTGTTGTGATGAGCAGAAGATAAAACCTAGAGCAAAATATGCCAAATAAGAATTGGTGCTGTTGCTGTGATGTATCCAGATATCTGTTTAGGGAATACTCATTTAAATATCCATTCAGAAAGGGGGGAGTTCTTAAACAGAAAAAATAAACCATTCACTTTGATGGGCCTCTGATCCAAGGGAGGTTCTTGACCCCTCGACAAAAAACCCATTCATTTATCACTGTGACACAATTAGACATGGCCATTCCAGTGAAAAGATGGCAGAAAGACGCTCTTTCTTTGCTCTCTCCTCCTCTCTTGCGTGTTCTTTCTCTCAACTGGCTTTTTCAGGGAGAATTATGCACTGAGGGTTTTTTTTCCCTCGTCTTTTTTCAATTTGAGTGTGAGAACGTCTAATTTCTTGATGGACATGTGGAGGAAAAAGACAAAAAGACAGAAAGAGAGCAAACAGAAAAGTAACAAAGGTCTCATCCGACACGCAGGGAGAAGTCGGACCATCTCAGGACAGTTCACATACGCTCACAGATTTAAAAAAAACAAAACATAATGACACACACAGGATGAATGGAATCATGGAGAAAACAGGAGGGTCGCACAGTGTTTCACCACTGACCCTAAAACTTTGAACCAACCGCGGATATGCTACGTCATTTGTAGATTTGGAAGACTTACAGAGAACTTCTGAATTCTTGAATAGTTGTGTAATCTATAAAATATATCTAGTTTAAGGTTAGTATTATTGGACATTGGCTAGGAAAAAAAAAAACGGTTGTATCTACCTTAATCAATCACCAATTTAATGCCCCAACCAGCAAACATGCTACATGACTCAAATCAAACACACCCACAGTCCTGCATGGCCAACAGGTGTGTGCTTGGCCTGGCTTAAGTACTCACAGTGTTTTCTCCAACGTGACCTTTGGCGACCTGTGACAATCATTCATATCAAAATGTTTGACATTTTTGAGGAACACAGCAGGACAGAGAGGGTAAGTGGAGTTCGAGGAGGTTGGTCCAACTTTACACATTCCTACCCTTGGTATTTTACCAAAAAAGGCATATGAAAATTACAGAGTTTCTTTTAATCCATATATGCTCACTAACGCCTTGATTAATAAGATCAAAATCAAACATATTTAGCAACTGGTAATGCATTAATAACCTGACCCTAATCCTAAACTGTGTTGGTCTGTGGTCAGAACCCACACACCCATAAACACACAGTGCTACAAGTTTTCTACAGATAATGCAAATATACTCTGGAAGCGTTGACTTGTGTAAAGGTTTCATGATGGGAGCCTTTCTCAGGAATGAGCAATCTGAGACCAACAATGTTTGACAGATGATACACTTAAGTCATCCACTAACTCAAGAAGAAAACTAATTTACTTTAAGATGCTTTTGGCTGTGGTTGTAAATGTATCTTTTTTTCATTTTTTAATTATTTAATGTTTATTTGAAATGGACATAGCAATTACATGGGACAAATCAGTTGCATTGTTTAAGTGTTTTAGCACAAGTGCTAATTCGCAACACTTGTCCATAGGACAGCTTTTTCCCAACCAGTCACCTTTAAATGCTAATAGCTATAATTACTAAGGTCTTTTTCATTAAAAAAATGTCCAGCACTGTTTAAAGGTAGAAGAAGTGGAGGCATGTGAAAACTCCTTCAAACAGAACTTGCCATTGTTGCCTGATTAGGTACTCACTAGAAGTCTGACAGCGAAATATCCCTCTTGCAAATTTGTATCCACAGTGATAACACATCTTAGGCCCCCCACCCTCAGGATAAATAAATGCTTCCAAGATGAAGAAACTTTTAATTTCCTCCAAGGGGAGTTCTAAGAATAAGAACCTCCATTTTCCTGAGTTGACAAAACTCGGGAAAATTGCTGAAATTTTAGGCTGAATAATTCAGTCCATTTCCTGTGAAGGCAGCAAGGTGCTGTGCTACACAAAGGTGACAGAAACACTGACATTTGGAGTCTTGGGTGTGGTAAAACTGTAATCATAACCTATTCCTCTCTGTTGTAATCAATGGAACTGCTAAAAAATAACAAGCATGCAATATCTGGAAGCAACAAGCAGACCATTGTAAAGTGAATCAACAAAAGTTCTATGCTCAAGATAAACAAAATCAACACAGTAAGTAAATGTCGCACAATTTCTTGGAGAGTACCAAATCGCTGCTAACTGTAGCCATATTTAGTAAGCAATACACCTTGTTGACACTGAAATATGTGTCTGTTTTCACCATCTGGAACATTTTCATTTTTCAAGAAGAAAGATGACAGTAAAAAGCGTTGTACAAGTAGGACTTTAGAGTTGGAGCTGAACTAGGCCAGAGTCAGAGCAACCTCTTTCCTGAAACATTTTCTGATAGTTTGTGCATAAATTCTTTGGTTTTGCGAACTAACTGCAGTCAGCTAATTGCATCAACTCTCCAGGTGGCTGGTCTCTATTTGTTCATGCAGGTGAAGAGGCCCAGTGTGGAGGTCCTGGGCTGGTGGCCCTACAAGTGGTTTAGGGATGTGAGGACTGTTGGACATACGGCCAAATTCTCAGACAGGACATTGGTGACAGCTTATGGTGGAGTAATTAACATAAACAGACATCGGCTCTGGTGGACATTCTTTAGTCAGCATGCAACTGCACACTCCCTCAAAACTTGCATCATCTGTGACATTGTATTGTGTGATAAACCGCACATTTTAGAGTGACCTTTAGATGTGACCAGTCCAAGGCATACCTTTACACTAAGGATGCTGTTTAATCAGCATATTGATATTAAATATTATTAAATTGCTCAAAATGTAATAATATATAATTGTTTTGTGTGCACAGAAGAAGTCCTCACCTCATGAAAAATGCAAGCAAAGACAAAAGTGTTGTGTTTATACTGTTGTTCAATGTAGCTTGTATAGAAAAGATGTTGACTTGACCATCTATTGTGTGTCTCATATACACAAAAAAACCGTAGAACACAGACCCACACAGCTTTGGCCCAGTAGCTGCCATTGCTTGCTTACCCCAACACAGCTCACATCAGACCACAGAATTATCATTCTAATGGGATACATAAGATCAGCCACAACACACACGCACAGATGTGGGTGAACAGCTGAGCTCCCAGAGGAAATGAGACATGCATCTACTGTCACTCTGTGGTAGCAAGAGTTGAGGAGCATACACAGCAGAGACAGAACAAGTGAAAGAGGATGGAAGAAACACAGAGGAGGGAGAGCTGGCAGGACAAGTCTGAGTAACAATTGTTTCTGTTGTTTATCTAACCTGAGATCTAGTCACACTGTGAGCTCAATCAAGATATATGGACATGTCAAAGCTGTGTCACAGGCACAATTAGTCATGTCATGACCAGAAAATCCTCCCAAACTCTGAACGTGCAGGTTGATGACTGTGGCAACTGATATAGGGCAGTACGGTGTATGACATGGGATGATAAAGAGTATGGTCTGATGCTATATTAATCCATGTAAGATAGGTTCTAAGTAGGAAGTTTGTCATATTCAGGTGTTGGAAACTATCTGTAAAAAATGTATAGTGAAATATACAGGTCCAGGTATTAATAATTTATCTGTGAAGATTTTAATTTAATGTTACACAAAATGTGTCAGAGGTGTTGACTCAGTTCTGAGGTAACTTTGTAAAATGCAGGCTAATGCCACTAATACAAATCTAATAAAGAGTGTGTGTAGTATAAACTATCTTGATTGCACTTGATCTGACATGCCTTTGAATTTCATCCTGCCAGTTTGTTGCCATTAACATCTATCTATCAAGTGTTGTTGTAACATGTTTTATGTTTAGTGCTGTAGTGTATCAAACACGTCATGTAGATTTTTTCACACATAAAGAGAGATTGTTTTCCCTTTTTTATGAATTTAAACACATACTATGTAATTCCTGCCACCGGGGGTCTCTCCATCAAAACAACTCAAAAGATATTTGTGTTGAGTGGGGAGAGTTGGGCAGAGCAAAGGGGCAGACCTGCTGCTCAGCTCTGGAGGAGAGAGCCAGGTGCAGAGCCAGAACTACGGGAAGAATAAACACCAGGAGTCACATCAGGGTCTGCACTGATAAATAGTGGATAACCACAGCAGCAATCTGTGATCCCCCACAGGAGGGTGTTTATGTTGTCTAATGTTGAGAGGAAATGGAGGAGAAATGTGCTTGACTTTATTAACGTAACACAGAGGGGGGAAAAAAGGAAGAGATTTCAAACACGCAGAAAACCCATAGCCTTTATGCCTGTCATTCCTTGCTAGGTTACAGCTAATGTACATATAAGTAATCTGGCTGTTTGCAGGGTATGAATACTCATGTAAGTAACACAAAAAAAAGTCAAACTGGCTTTGCTGTGTGGTGAACACACAACTAAACAAGCACTATTGCTGATGAAAATCTATCTGACAGGACTCAGGCACAAATGTTCAGTGGCGAGATAATGCTTTAGTTCTTTTCACATTTAGTCTTGTGACTGACTTCCTTCCTCCCTCTATGAAGCGGTCCTATCTGGATCCGGACTGATAACCAATAAATTATTGAGAATTATTACATTTTAATGGAGCATTTCTATATTATCTGGTGCAGCTTTTCCATCCTATACGGTACTGGCTTAGTGGCCTCTGAAAACCCACAGAACAATTGCATGCATTGTAAATCATCTCACGTGATGCTACTAATAAAATCAGCGCATTCCGACAATTTTCTCCAACTGGAATTTGAATTGAATACGTTTAGTTATAATATATGAGTAATAATATGTCTAGCTGTTTAAGAAGTTTTAATGCAGAAATCTTACATATTTTATCTTTAAAGGGAAGTTTTACCTAAGATGATATGATGATCGAAAGAAAATTGTTATTTTGGTTCTCTCGTGGGCCACACCCCTTAAGTGCTACTGTAGGCTGAAAACGACAAATCAAGTTTTTATTTTTGTTCACCTACAAATTAAGAGAAGCTATCCAAGCTATTCCTATCGCAGCCATCCTGTACACTGCAAACTACCTTCCACAGAAAAACTTCACGATAACAATCCTATGTCAATGCATGTTACAAAAAACCCTGCGCAAAATATCATAGAAATCCAAGAAGACTTGAGTCACTTGATGACTCTAGAGCATGTCAGCTGTCAAATATCAAAAACATTAAACTAATTAAGATATAGTGTGCACATAAACTCTGTTGGGAATTTAGATTAAACATTCAGACAGTCAATTTTGACTTCTCAGAACTGGTTCAAGGCTTCGTCTGTCAAGTGCTTTGTAAACAGTTTTTAATATGAATAAATTATTATTACCTCCACTTAAGAAGTTATCTTTTCACCCGTGTCTGTTGGTTTGTCAGCAGGATTACACAAAAACTTCTGAACAGATCTCCACTAAACTTGGATGAAGGATGAGTCTCAGCACAGAACAGCCCCAATTAACTTATGGTGCGGTTCCAGATAATGGGACGTTGTGGGCATTTTTTAACATTTATATTAATTTCTCAGGGAATAATGCATGGATCTCGATGAAAAATAATCAGGCGTATTAAGGTTGCTTGTATCTATGATTGAACAGTTTAATGCAGATCCTAGTTCTGGTAATCTTAAATTACGGCTAAGCAGCCATGGGTGGTTAAAAAGTAAGTAAAACAGTGCTATGGAGTCTGATGCTAGATTAAGCTTGATTGAATTAAAGGGGACTGTTGGGTCTTGATGTAGTTTTGCGCTCTACTGAGTGTCATTCTCACTATTATATATATAATCCACATAGTATATAACAAAGTACTGAATTACATCTGAGCTTGGTTGTAGTAATAGCAGGACTAATCTCAGTTACACATAATAATAAAGTATCTGTAGTTCGTTGGATAAATATGTGACAGAAAACAGTTTGATTACTGCCTGTCAGGAAGCTGGAGTTTATATGTGTTTTTGCCTGTCCTTGGCCGCCTGCTCTATTATCACTTCTGCCAGTGTTTTAAAGAGAGGCTCCCCCATTTCACAAAGCCATCTCAAATCGTCTTTCACGGCCTTCACGGGGAATAAAGCATCAGTGCAGCGCAGAGCCTCTCAGAGGCCTATGTCCACACAAAACTTAATTTCAATCTTTTATCTAATTGATTCATTTAACTATGCATCATTTGCCAGGCAGCTATCAAAGGCGATGCAGATTTGAGCCAAACTTCTTATCTTCACTGGTGTTTCAGAAAAAGCAATGAAAGAAATAAAGTCTGGATTGTTGTGTCAAAATCAATGTTACGTTTGAAGATAAAGTGAGAGTTTTTCCTTCATGCCTTTCTCCTATTCATAGGTTTAAAGGATGTTCTGCACACCAAATGAAGCACTGAAGAACTCATATGCCAATACATATATTTATATAGCTAACACAATCTAGCTACATAGTCTTGATAGTGTTATTTTAACTACCAACCACCTGTTTACTGGTGTTCTGATTTTGATGGCTACATTTTTCAACTGTTTCTCATGACAGCCCATTTAAAGATAAGCTCAAGAAGATGTCTTCAAACGCCAACGCCAGCAAAAACAGAAATATGCTGGAGAGCAATCATAACAATAAACCGATAAAAGTTTAATTCAGTTAACATTTAATTCTACACACAAGGCATATATCCTAGCTAGGCCCGCCATCAGGTATGGCAGGTATTCTGATGCAGGACCACTGAGGGAGAGACAAGTAAGCCTCTGTTAATACTATTATCATAATTTCGGTGGACAAATATATAGTGTTTTAGTTTACCACACAATCAGACCAATAGTTTGATTAATGTAGCCTTAAAGATTACATTACTAGATGATATGTACATTTTGTTGTTCAACCATGATTTGTTATCCTGATTTATGACTTGTAGAAATTTCTTTCTTTACTTTTTCTAGTCACTCATTCATTGGAAGGCATTTTCTCCTTGTTTTTAGGTAAGGCAAGAGAAGGAATATAGGGTATTTGTAACAGTCACAGTATAATTTGAAAGATTCTTTCCCCTGTGTTTTGAAGAACCTGACTTTCCCTTGTGTGCTTTATAATCATATAGAGTACATGCAGGCTATGCAAAACTCAGCATCGCCTGGATGAGTCTGTATCACTGACTTAGGAATATGCTGTCCAAATAGAATTAGGACTATTGCTGTGATTTGATCTGACCTGATCAGTGGTCTTAAGTGTTTTACCTCCACCTTTTAGTATCAGTTCAGCTCAAGTGGAACCTTAAAAAAGAAGGAACCAAAAAAACAGCATGGAATGGAGTGGAGTATCTTCCACAGCTTTAGTCAACTGAAACTCTAAATTTTCTACAGAATTTAACTGAACCGCTTGTTGCACACACTTCTGTTTCAGTTGGTGTTGAAGAGACTTTGCACGTTTTGCTGAACAGACACAGGCCAGGGAGACTTACTATTGAAACAAGGTGCATGGCCTTAAGCGGGGAAAATTCCACCATATACACAATACAAAAACAGACCCTCACAAGCTGTTACCATATGGCTCTGCGGTGTGACTGAATGGTGCTATGTATAGTCAATCTACATAATCACAACAAAGCAGCCGTTTTGTGTGTGTGCAGAGCAAAGAAACACATCAGTCTCTCTCTCTCACACATACACACACACACACACACACTCAATTTCAAAAGGAGGGTGACTATGCTGTAACTTCAGAGGTTTTTTTCACAGGCAAGGGGGAGGGGTGGGAGGTTGCAGAGGAGGGTTCAGATTTCTTTAAAAAGACTTGAAAACACAAAGAGAGAAGGAGAGAGACCGAGAGACAGAGAGAGGGAGCATTTCTCAGTGCTCCTGGATAAAGCCCTCAGTCATTTTTCATTCTCTCTCTTCTCTCTCTTAAAAGGTAAAATGCTGGGCGCTGTTCAGTTTCAGCTGTTTGGCAGGTTGCGCACACACACACACACACACACACACACACACACACACACACACACACACTACGTTGTCTGAAGTATTGGTGCAATCCATGCATGTATAATACTATAAGTCTAATACGTGTACTGATATTACAGTAAACAAATGTCTGCATTTATATCAAAGTAAACAATTAATGTACTGATTGATAAATAGATGCATCAATAATGAAAACAATCTTTAGTCACACCACTAACTGTAGGAAATTCCTATTAAATGATGTTGAGTTCAGTTTTGTGCGTATTTGATGCAGACTATCCTGGCCAATGGACACTACATGTCACATTAACGCAGAGTTTGCACATTTATTTTGATGCGTTACATTAACACACATTGTTGTGAATCTCTAGGTTTTCATTTATGCACATTAAACATAATCTTTTATCTTCATAAAGTGAACATTTGCTAATTATTTTATGAGCTTATGAGTCTGTGTGTCTGTCATCTTGGCAAAAATGTGTTCCTGGAAACACATTTTGTAACAGGAACTAACACAGAAGCGGTTTGGAATACAGCGTTACAACCGTGCAAGATGTAGTCCGAAAATTTTACAGGTATGTAGTTGAGATCAAAATGAAGTCCAAGATTGAAGATGGCAATGGTCCAATGAAGGGGAGCTAAAAGTAGGGGCTACAGATACAAGGACAGCATGATGACAAAAAATAAGAATCCTCCTTCAACTCAACTGCTAGTCTATCTACTGTTCTATATTGTAAGTGCTTAAAATCTTACAGTGGCTGTCAGTCTTAGCCCAATGCATGTGTGTAATAAAAGACTAACAAAATGAGATCACACTCAAACACATATACACATGAAGATGACATACAATGGAAATGTCTTCACACCCAGCAGCAATTTCCTTTTACCAGGATAAAAAAAAAGACTGAAATGTGAAAAAAGCCTTTTGAGCTGGGTCCTTTCACTCTGACCGAGGGTGGGGTGGGGGATGGCACAGAACAGCCACCTATTTTCATTAGGTAAGCATTTAGCCAGAAAGCTCAGGCATTCATTCATTGTTCTAGTCTCCTGTCTTCTTTTCTCTGCTTCTATTAAAATATGTTCACACTGGTAAACTTTTCCAATTATGGCCCAACAACCACCAAATTACAGAGATGGCAACATTACCCAACAAATACCAAAGAGCAAGACATTGCAAGAAAGTTAATATCTTGAAGCTGAATCAACAAATAATGAGAAATTAGAAAATCATCTGTGTTATTTGTGCACCCACATTCATGTTGCAACAGTCAGGAAAAATGATTTGTTGTAGTGTCCACTACAGAAAGTTCAAGATTTAAAAAAACATTCTTGTAGTCTGCACTAGCTTTAAACATACAGATCCCAAAACGCATGTACATAAAAAGCCTTGGCACTGATGATCACATCACAAAATAAAAAAGAAAGAAAAGAGAAGGAGACTTGTCGAGACAACATGGGTTGGCAACAATCATCATCAATCTTACACTGGTGTTTTTTTCATGGATGACAGCAATGTGATCAGACACATTCCATCAGTTACTGTCTTGCCTCAACAGCCTGAATGGAGGATTCCTCCTGACAATGTCCACTATGTAGAGTATTTGTACTCTTGTTACAACATCCATCTGAATGGTGCGAGCACTGACATCTGGGATCACAACTAATGTTTATGTGTGAGACTCAAAGTACTCAATTACTCCACCACAGAGACTGCCATTGCTAAGAATATCAATGACCTGTTTTTAGCTGCTGGTTACTCTGGTTACCGCAACAAAATACCCTTCACAAAATCTCTCCCTCTACACAGTCCATCCCTGGTTTCATCATATCACCTGTTACTGAGGTAAAAAATCTGGGTGTTATTTTATACTCCAGCCTCTGCTTTCATGCATACATGAAACACATTACAGCCATCTCCATACTCAGCCCTCACTTTCCCACTTTATTGTTGAGACCCATATCCATGCTTTTATTACATCTTGACTTGTGTTGCTTCCTTCAAGGTGCAACTAAAAAAACACCTTCAGGACAGCCTTGTCTGATGCCCTCTAATGTGTATACTATGATTTTCTTTTGTCTTTCTTGCTGTTCAATCCATATAATGGCAAGAACCACACAGTTAAGTAAAATTTCAACGTTGATTCACTGAACTTCAAATGTATCCTCAAGTGCCAGTGATGTTAATAGGTTTTCAATGTAGTGAGTCCCCGGGACGCACAGGTTGTGAGTTGAGTGGGTCCCTGGGAAATTCAATGGGTCCCGACTCCCCAGTTAAAAAATTGCATTTCTTTCTCATATTATTCTATTTCTTAAATTTTACTGAATGTTAAACTCCTTTGATGGTGGTGTGATATGGTTATAATAAACAGATATATTCATGTAAGAAAATACAGCTGCAATCAGTAGCGTAACATCATGGTGATAGGCCCCGGCGCAAATATTTTTTTGTGCCCCTAAACAAAAGCGCATGCTTGTGCGCACTGCGCGCACGCACACACACACACACACACACACACGCTTAGACACACGCACAGCCACTCGAGAGAACTATTGCAGGGGTGGACTGGCCATCGGGAGTACCAGGATTTTTCATGGTGGGCCGATCAATACCGGGCCGATGGACGGACGTATTTATTTATTTATTTATTTGCTGCGCCTACATGTTTCTCTGTCGACGCAGTCAAGAACATGAGAGATTTGCCAAAAAATAAACCTGAGCTTCAGCGTCTGTCTGAGGAGGACAGCAACGGGGCCAGGCTGCCTGCTGGAGGGAGGAAGAAGGCCAGCGAGGAGCCTGAGATAAACATGCTGGGATGAGTTATCAGCAAACGGGCACGCCACGAGAGAGTGTCCCTCAAAATGATCAGGGCGATGGAGAAACAAATGTACACCAACGTGAGTGACAGCAGAGATGAGGAGTTTGCAGCGAGTGTTGGTTGGCTGAATCGTTTCCTCTGCCGCAACAACTTCACTTGCAGAAGACAACTATTGCCCAGAAGGATGCCAGAGAATTCACGAGAAGCTGGAGAAGTTTGTGACATTTTCATCCCAGATTTTTGTGAGGAGAAAATTAAACGCCTGTCCCAAAGTGCCACCTGGTCCCAGGGGTGGACTGGCCATCTGGCCGTTCTGGAGAATACCAGAACAGCCAGTGCAGCAGGATGGCCGCCGGCCTCTGCGCAGCCGTCATAGGTTTTTTTTTCTCTTGCTAATAATCGACTGTTGTTCCGTGTCCAGACCGACAGGTGGCAACCAGGGGCGGACTGGCCATGGGGCAATGTGGGCAAATGCAACTGCGGCCGCCTGGTGATGCGGCCGCTTGCGGGCCGACTGGCCATTCACGGAGCGGCTCATTTCTACCAGCCATTTCAAGAATCAATAAAGTTCTTATGCCAACGGCAATCTAAATTTCTCCTAATTGTTTTCACTACAGGTCTGTCTTAGCTAAGCTGTATTTATAGGCAACATATGTGTGTCTATATCACAGTCATGGTAACCTTCTACAGACGCAAACTTTTATATCACTCTGCATTCTTTTGTAGCGAAATGTCTTATTCAGATATTCAAAAACGTGCATGGTTTGAAATAAAACAAATCTACCTGCAGTTTTTCATTTGAATAGTTGTTTGCAAAAGTTAAAATGAAGCAATGCCTCCTGGGAATTTCAAGACTGAATCGAGTAGACCGTCTGAGTGTGGTTGTTGGAAGTTGGAGGTTGGAAGTTGACTGAGTTTAAGTTAGCAAAAAAATGAATCGAGGCATCAAGCAACACAAGGCGAGAGCGGAGAAAAAGAGAGAAATCTCAGAGAGCATATAGATAGATATGGATGACTGCGTGGCGGTAAGACACGTTTTTATAATGGAGCGGCTGGCTCTGATGATTTATTAATGTGTTTTATGTATCGTTGTGTAGTTGTTAATAGCCTGGGAATTTACGTTTACTATCACCGGGGCTATCAAAAGTGCCTGTTCTTTACGTGCGTCAAAATTTGCGCGCACGCCCCCCCTCCGTGGGCCGCTGTTGGGTGAAAATGCCAGGGCCGTTTTTTGTTCCCAGTCTGTCACTGCCTGATCCCAAATAAACGCCCCGGCTATTATTTGGTATTTTACTGTATGATAACTCTCCCGGCCGTGGAGAGAGACATGAATCACAGTGCTCAGCTGCAGACACAGCAGAGAGGTGACGAGACGCAACTCCTCATGACTGACAGGCATCAAGGCCAATCAGCGTTACCTTACCGACCCGCCCCCAGATATTTCATTCACAAAAACAGGGCCTGTGGCAATTCTGGACAGCTTTTTTGTTTAGTTTTTTTCCTTCCTTCATGGGCCCCTGACAGCATCTGGGCCCCAGTGCAGCTGCACCGCTTGCACCGCCGATAATTACGCCACTGGCTGCAATAGTCTGCTGACCTGCAGTAGGTTTTATCTTTTTCTTTGGTGGCATTTTTGCGTTCTCCTTTTCCCGCTTACTCGAGAAAAAACGGGATCTCGTTGGAAGCGCGATGTATGCTCAGACGCCGTTTGGGCATAACAAAATGGCGGCTGCCATTCAATGTAGTTTTCATCACCACCACCGGATTATGTTTTATTTATTTCATTACAGCACGTCCCTAAACGTTAAAACATAATCAACACGAATGAGCACAGCATCGAGCAGTGGAAACGTGGGTTTATTTACTATGAAGTTCGTATTTTTAATTGTTGAAATGAAATCAGCGGTGACGGGCTCATTGTTTGGTAGCGGCTAAATTAGCATGTCGCGATACTTTGTACAGGGGATCGCGTCTGCGCAGAGTAGATGTGCAGAGGGTTGAAACAGCGCTTGTCCGGTCTGCTAACAACAAGGTTTCTTTTGCCAGTTACTGTGATTAAATCGAGTTGTTTAATGTTCACAATGTATCGTTTTTCATGGGGAAAATGAGGTGCGTCCCCGGGACGCATGGATAGTGAGTTTCAGATCTTAATGCGTCAGGGACGCAGGACGCGTACCTAGCAACATCACCGAGTGCAGTCGCAAAATCCATCAAACCCTTTGATGAAACAGGCTCTCATGAGTACCACCCCAGCAGAGGAAGACCAAGAGTTACTTCTGCTGCAGAGTCTAAGTTCATTAGAGTTACCAGCCTTAGAAACTGCAAATTAACTGCAACTCATATAAGAGCCCACATAAATGTTTAACAAAGTTCAAGTAGCAGACACATCTCAACATCAGATGTATTTATTTATTTTTTATCCATAATATGAAATGCATTGTAACAACAACAACTGTATTGCCACCCACCCCCCGCCCCTGAGAGACTGGTCAACACATGTAGAAAATAGAAATGATGATAATAATTATACGAATAGTAACATTAGTAATGAAATAAGACATCAGCAGTGCAAATACCAATCATAGTCTAAAAATAAGGACAAAAAAATATTGCATTAATATAGATAAAAAACCTTAAAGAAAAATAAATCAATAAATGAATAAAAATTATACAGCGACTCTACCAAGTTGATCTTCAATTACAGTCATTGAGTCATATTTCTTGTGTTGTCAACACCATTATAATACTCCAGGAATGGTTGCCATATATTTTGGAATTTATTGACTGAGCCTAAAGTGGTACATCTAAGCTTTTCCAACTTCAAATGAGCCATAACTTACTCAAGCCAACGGCTATGTTTAGGGAGCAAGATTTCCAGTTGTATAGCATGAGATGTCTTGCTACGAGCAACACGAAAGGAGCAGCGTGAGCCTGGGCTTGAGTAAGATGACTGACGACAAAGACTGCCAGCTTTGGTTCTGGATCTATAACCTTGTTACATGTGTGCGAAATTGTTTCAAAGACTTTAACCCAAAGCTGTCCTAGACCTGGGTACACCCAAAATGAGTGTGCAAGGGTTGCTGGGCCTTAGTTGCATCATTGACAGGTTGGATCAAAGTCAGGGTAGAATTGGGCAAGTCTATTCCTGGTCAGATGCATCCTGTGAAGTATCTTAACTTGGATCAGTCTATGTCACATGTCATATGGAGGTTGTGTGTATCTCTGCAATTTATGATTTCCAAATTTCAACAGGGACCTTCTCACCAGGGTTCTAATCCCATTTCAATTTAAGATGGCCTAAGGAAGGTTGAAGCAACTGATAATAAGAGGTCGTATATCTGAGATATTAAGTTGTCATTAGGAGTTTTATAAATGCAGTCCTCCAGTCAATTGGCAGGAGTTTTTTGAAGGAAAAGTGGTGGAAAAAAATAATTGGAGATATCTGAAAAAAAGACATTGTGGAAGGCCAAATTCTCCAACCAACTGGGTAAAATCCATAAAAATGTCATTCTTGTAAAAGTTTGCTACTTTGATCAGGCCACTCCTGGACCACTGCTGCAATGCGACATCTAACATTGAGGAAAGAAATAGTGAGTTATTAGTTAATGGCAGAGAGGAAAACGCTTCTTCTAGGCCGAAGTGCTTCCTACATTGAGACCAGATTTTCAAGGAGTCTTTGATATCCTGATTTCCTGCAACCTTCAGATTTATAGGTAGAGGAGCACAAGCTAAACATCTTGAATTTGCACAGCCGCTGGAAGCTCCTTTCCATTTCTGCCCACTCTGGAACACACTGAACCTCAGGCTCTGACAACCAATAAGACATTTTAAATATGTTTGCTGCCCAGTAATAGAGGAGGATACAATTTGGAAGGCCAAAACCTCGTCCCTCCTTGCCATGTTGAAGAAAAATACGCTTTACTCTTTTATTCCACAGGAAAGCATCTGTATGTTTATCTCCTCAAGGAAGCCTTAGACAAAAATATAGGAATTGTCTGAAATAAGAATATTTACCTAGGCAGAATGGACATTTTTATGGAATTTATCCATGAGCAACTGTCTATTGTACAGAGCATCCTTAATAACTGTAAAAAAAATTGGCACCAAATCAATGATAGTACAAATAAAAATGATGGATGCCTTAAAGAAAGGGTGCCATAGCAGTATATTTTATATGCTGAACGAACAGAAAGGACCCCCCTCCAAAAAAAAACCACACAGAGTGAGGGTCCAAGATGATAAAAACGGTCCTAGTCGCCACACTTCAATGTGTTGGTCATCACATATTCCTTCGCTGCCTGCGGGACTTCGAAGCATTTATGAGTGCCATACCGAAGCTCTGCTGGGTACCACAGGTCGGTCTGCACACCCTGCGCACTGCTCCATCACCGTCCACATGTAGTCCGGCAATATACGGATCTTATCCCCCTTGGCTGTTGTCGCCTGCTTCAGAGCTCTGGCTTTTCCCAATTTTTTTTTCAAAATTCCTGAAAATAGTGGCATCATATTATCCAAGCCCTGTGGGGGAGGCCGTCCTCCTGTCTTTTTCGCAGAGACCGGTGGGCATGTCCAACGTCGGAGACTTGTCCAAACCGAGAACTGTTTTCAGCAGGTAAGCCATAAACTCCACTTGGCTATTGCCATCTTTATTACCGTCTTTGACACCACTGTGAGCAGGCCTCGAGGTCATCATTTCATGCTTTGAGAGTGTCTTTTTGTTTCTTCATTGCTGAAATGTCTTTCTTATAGCCAGTAATGTAATCCGAGTGGTTGGTTGCCGCCTCCAGTGAGGCTACCTGCTTACCCAGCATTAGATTTTTAGATTCTTTTTGCTTCCGTAGCCCATTGCAGCTCTTTTCTCTGCTGGTCCACTCTGGCATTGATTTAAGCGTTTGACTCATCAATTTTGGAAAATAGTTCTTCAGTTCCGCCATTTAATCGCACAGATGAGAGTAGAGTCCCTGGACTCTTCATCACCTGTGTTCACGATGCTAGCATGTGAGCTAGCATCAGCTTCTTGATTCTTTTTTCTTAACCATTTCTCCTCACTTGTTGCTTAAAGATAATCATAAACATGCCTGATATATGGAGCTCACGGCACCTTTACCCAATGTATGAACTTGGTGGAAAGACATATTTAGTTAATTAATTTTATAATTCAGGTGAGTAGCTCAGTAAGAACACTTTTTCACATGTCTTCACCGGGACTGGAATTCACACAGCCAGCCAGCACTGCGGATCCAAAAGGGGGTGACATTACCAGTCATGACAATGACGTCTCTGTGATTTTTTTCTCCATGCATCCTGGAAATTGACAAAGTTATATTTTTCACTCTAAATTCCATAATTACATAACCGCCAACAGTAAACAGGTCGCTGTCTGACTCTCTAACTCGTAGGGAATATCGGTCGGGAGGGCTGACCGGCAGGGTGATTTTTTTCAAGACAGTAACTACAACAACACAATAGTGGAAGAAGACAAACACTTGGAGAGCTAAAGTTTTTTGCTGGGGACAAGCGCTGTTTTTCTGGCAGAAATGTGACAACGAGTCGGTAGGACAGACAGGATGACAGAAACATCTCCACATACAACTGCAGTATTTTTTTCCTCATATAAGTTGCCAAAGACACTACCAGTTACTACGTTATTGCTATTTCAAGATTCGAGGTTCAAAGGGTTTATTGTCATATGCACAATAAGGAAACATGTTTCTCTGTACAATGAAATTCTTCCTTTGCTGTCCACAGAATGCCAACAGTGTTAAAAGTAATATATATTTGTTTGGTCATGTAACGTTGCTTTGTGGGACATTTCTCTTTATTTCACTGAGTGAAGGACCTGTTTAGTTAACGCACTATGAACACCATCAGATCGTTGAATGGATAAGCCGGACCTGCTATGTGCCATCAGCTTATCCATTCAAACAGGTATGGTTCACCCCTCATGCATCTGAAACTTCCACACAGAGGAGAATGCAGGGAATTGGCGCAGGATCTCTGCATTAGGAGGGCCGTGTGAATGGGGCTACTGTTGGTGATTTATTCAAGGCACACTTAACCAGCATCACTACCACAGCATTCTGCAGCGACATGCCATCCCATACCTGTTTGAATGGATAAGCCGACGGCGCAGAGCGGGTCTGGCTTATCCATTCAAACAGGTATGGTTCACCCCTCATGCATCTAAAACTTTCACACAGAGGAGAATGCGGGGAACTGGCGCAGGATCTCTGCATTCGGAGGGCTGTGTGAATGGGGCTACTGTTGGTGATTTATTCAAGGCAAACTTAACCCACATGGCTACCACAGCATTCTGCAGCATCATAGCATGCCATCTGGGTTGCGCTTAGTGGGACCGTGATTTGTCTTTCAACAGGACAATGACAACAAATACACCTCTAGGCTATGTAAGGGCTATTTGACCAAGAAGGAGAGTGATGGAGTGCTGCGTCAGATGACCTGGCCCCCAACAACCACCTGACCTAAATCTAATTGAGATGGTTTGGGATGATTTGGACCACAGAGTAAAGGCAAAACAGTGAACAATTGCTTAGCACCTCTGGGAGCTCCTTCAAGACTGTTGAAAACCATTCCAGCTGACTACCTCATGAAGGTGATTGAAGAATGCAGCACTGTCAACAAAGCAAAAGGTGGCTACTTTGGGGAATAAAAAATATAAAACATTCTGGTTTGTTTAACACTTACATAATACATAACTTACTACATAATTCCATATGTGTTCCTTCATAGTTTTGATGTCTCCATTATTAATCTTAAATGTAGAAATTAATCAAAATAAAGAAAAAACAGTGAATAAGAAGGTTTGTTCGAACTTTTGATACAGTACCATGTGTACAGCAGTAAAAAAAGAAATGTGTCAGTGGAAAAAATGTACAACATTACCAGACGAACACAGACCATTACCAAACCAGGCCAGACAACAAGACAGGCCACTTTGGACCAGCAGAGACCAGACCAGTTGGCACACAACGGTGTGTTAATCTGTCCAGCTATTGCATGACTCTACATTGCCCTGCAGCAAGTTTAAAAACACACATGCATGCACATACATATAATTTCTCCTCATTCCACTTCATCTTTTTCTGACATCTCCCTTTCCTTTCTGTCCTGTACTTCAGTTGTGTCCCAGCTGGAGCTAGTGAAACCATACATTAAACTTGAATAGAATGCTATTAGACATACCTCTATCTTGTCAGTTTTAGCATCTCCCCAGTATAGTTTTCCTGCTGCGTAATCTAGAGCCAGTCCATTGGGCCAGCCAAGAGAGCTGTTGAGTAGAACCACCCGGTCCATTCCATCAAGGTTAGCCCTCTCGATTTTGGGATGCTCACCCCAGTCAGTCCAGTACATGTAGCTTAGAGAGACAGAGGCAACCAAAGAAGATGTAGATTGTTTACAGTCACACAGAAATCATACATTATGCACATTAAAAAATGATGTTGCTTGGTAAGGCCAAGGCCTGCACAACCTCATAAAATATTGGAATTCGTATATGTAAAATAGGTATTTATTTGTCATTTAACAACATGTACCTTTAAATGCTCCAAAAAAGTTGTATCTACAATGGCACTGAAGCTGGCCTAAAGGTATTCAGAATTTATAAGTGGATTTGTTGGTATTTTAGTCGATATATTTAATTAAAATTGAATGTATTGAGTCTAAAAGAATTCTGGATTCAGCCTGTAAGATAGCCATAAGCATTCACCTGTTATTGCCGGAAAAAACGCCAGATCGTTGTAACGGCAACTGCAGCCCTGCTCGCAGAGTTAATTCCAATTTGCACACACACACATACAGTAAAACTTACCCATTAACGGGGTCCAGGACAATGGCTCTGGGTTCATCCAGGTTCTCCGATATCAAAATTTTCCGAGAAGTTCCGTTGAGCCTGGTAACCTGTGTGGTGGAACGTTATGTATTCCTTTGTGACTTCATATTATTTATAGAATACTACATTACCCAATTCAATATTGCAATACAAATAATAAAAGTATTACACTGATAATATCTATCCAAACCATTCGTCAAAATGTTTTTCTTATCAAAGCAGCTACAAAGAATTTTCATTTAGTTGATTCTGGTGACCCTGTGGACAAAAGCAGTAAGATCTTGATCGACCCTGCTTATGCGTTTGTTTTGGAAAAGACTGCAGAAAAAGACTAAGCATTTTTAATGCTGTTTTTCTTTTTTTAAATAAATACTAAATAATGTTTGCACAGTGAATTGCGATGAAGTTATGCATGTATATGTGACTATGTAAGAATAATAACTGTAATTTGATGATCACAGAGCAACTCTTTTCTCAACTTATCCTCAGCAGTCCACCATTTTTGGACTTATTCAACCCGGGTAAGTTTGACTCTGACCTGGTGACAGGCATTAAGAATGACTATAATAAGTATGCATGTAGAACTCTTCTCACTGATGGTCTTGTTTGATCATGTATGTTAATAAAGAAAACAGTATTACATTGAAACTTCTTCAGAATCTATTGAAATGGGACTACATTCACAATAATCAGGCAATATCAAATAATGGGCAGGGATGCCATGACTGGACAGGCAGCAGTCAGTACTGCAGATATTCGCAACAAGGGATTCAACCAGAGGTTTTTAAATTTCATAAAGCAGGTGATGTTTCAGTGAGACAAGCATTCAAACTGTATTTACCCATAGACAGCCTGTTACACAATAAAAGACCTGAATGTAAAGTCTCAGATGTACCTCAATTCGGTCGGTGCCAGTGTCAGTCCAGTACAGATTTCTGGCCACCCAGTCCACAGCAATGCCATCTGGGTGGTTGATCTCTGTGGTGACCAACATCATGGCATTGCTGCCATCAATGTGGGATCTGCGGATGGCCCGAACCTCATCGTCTGTCCAATAAACGTAACCCTCAACCGGGTCATAGTCTATAGCTATAGCATGGCGAATGTCATCAACCTGCATAAGTAGTGGAACAATGATCAATACATGATAGCGCAAGTGTGTGTGTGTGTGTGTGTGTGTACGTGCGCATGTGTGTTTACCTGTAGCACTATGTCAGTGAAATCTGGCAGGTCGAGTGAGATTCTCCTCAGGTCAGTTCGCCGAGCCAACAGCAGAACCTGCTCAGCTCCTAAACACACCAGACGAGTTTCACTTATTGTTAATATTGTTAGTAGCATTAGTCCACGTTGATTTTTAGCACTTTGCAGTCAAAAGTGCTCACTGGAGGCCAGACCCTAGAACAGACTTTAACGGCAGTGATGGGAGGAGAACTCATCATTCACTTAAATAAAATAGTCATAAAACAATATAAATGTACTGCAGAGAAATGTTTTTGTTTATTCCATATAACTACACAGCCTACTGACTCACGAAATAAAACTCAAGGATCAACTCAAAATCAAGGAAAAACTACGAAATCAATTAAATCTGATCAAGCCGACAACACATTGCAGGCAAAACACTACGTTTCTGAACCCCACCCCCCCTTTTCTCTCTCTCCTATTTCGGTCATAATCAGTTGACTATGGGAGTTTACTCTTCAGTTTAAGCAATAAGATTATTCTTTTATCTACTTACAACAATCATATCATTGCTTACAAACTTTAGATGTGTTCTCTCTGCTGCTGTTGTCATTTCACATTGAATCCCTGCAACCCGTCACCGCAGTCACCTACAGCACCCCAGGTTTGAGCTCAGCAGAGGGCTGCTCCTCTTCACGTCCATCTAAATCTCAGCCATTCCCATCATCCAATCATCAAGACCAGGGTCTATACTCAAATGGGGACTAGCAGAAATTGGAAATACTAAAAATATCTCAAGACACATTGGCCCTCATTTATCAATCTTGCGTGAAAACTGAGCGCAGAATTGGTCTTACGTCAGGACACGTGTGATTTATGAAACATTCGTATCTGACCAATTCCAGCGTACAAATGATCGGGTCTTGATAGATGCGGTGGCTGAATTCGATCGTCATTAACATGTTACGCCCTTAAATATTCCTGGTTCGGAGGCCTCGCCCACTGAAGTCGAACATTGAGAGAAGAAACACTGGCAAGAAGATAAACGTTTCCGAGATGAAGATCGGCATCCTGGCAGCGCCGGCACATCAAAGGCTCCATTCACTAATGCAATGTTGTACGAAACAGGCCAAAATAATATGGCACACTTTCTCTGGGGTCTACAGCAGAGTTCCCCCTGCTGGTCTGAGACGGAGCCACCTGCCCTTCAGCAACCCGAAGCAGCTCCACTGTGACCCGTGTGCGTGTGTGCGCACTATTGAATCTGCGTTCCTGCTCTGTAGCAGGTTTGCCAGCGGGGTTACGAGATATTCCGTTAATTAGTTGTCATGTTGGACTATTTACATATTTCATTTTACAAAAAAGTGGTATCAGTAAAAACGTAAAAAATAATTGGTTTTGATCTGTTCTAAATATGTGACTGCTTATGCTTAATGACAGCTGAGGTGTGTTTAATAATTATTTTCAGACTCAGGCAGATTTTGCTGTGCTGCACCGCAAATCCACAGACTCAGATTTGCGTACACGAGCTCAGACCTGACGTGAGATCTGATCGTAGCTTCCGCTCACGTCCAAACTGATAAATGTCGAAGTTTGCGTGGAAATGGTCCTAAGTGCAGTTCTTGAGTAACCGTACTTTGTTATTCTTCATCCTTGCCTAATGGACAAACAACACAAACACCATGATTATTAATTTAACAAGCAGCAGCAACCTAGCCTAATAAAGTCAAATAAATGAAAGAAATCGTGGAAACTTATTCCAAAAACATCTATCTATCTGCGTTAAAAACATTTTAAAGACTGAGCCAGACTCTACTATTATCGCTTTTCATTCTCCTCCTTGCCCCATCTAGTCTGTAAACAAAGGGCTCTGCTATCCAGAGGGATCCTCCGCTGGCTGGCTGTTGGTTCAGTTTTAACAGGATCCAAACTCACCTCATGGGAGACAATTAACTGTTTTTCTTTGTCTCTCATATCTCTGAAGATTTAAGGCAGTTCTCTCTCTTTCTAATCCCCTACCTGCTTTATCTTTCTTTCTTGTCTTTTACTCTCACACTTCACACATCAAATCACTTGAATCTTGCGACAGAGCAATGACTGTATAACATGAAATTTCTATAAAACCTTAAAGGACAGTACATTATTTGTAATCAAATGCTGTACTCTACAACAGAACATTATAAAAAACAAGAACAAAATCTACTATATCTAAAACATGTCATGTAGCTTAGATATCAAAAGCACATGGTAAAACAAAATTGAAATTCTAATCACTCTTTTATTCAACACTTTCACAACAGCCATCTCTCAGCCTTGGCACAAATCAGATTTGACATGAAAATTGTTCCATCTTTACCTAAATGACCGGTACGGGGCGAGGGGGAATTAATGGAGGGAAAGAATGACAAGAAAGGAGGGAAAGCATCTGTGATTCCACTCTTGTCTTCGCTTGACTTCATTCTGAGACACTTAAAGATCCCTGACAAACAGTTTCTAACACACACACACACACACACACTCTGCTGCCAGTGCAATAACAAACGCCTTCAATTTAACCAACCAAGCAAAACAAATTAGAAGCATGGATACAAAGGCAAATGCACACGCGCGCGCACACACACACACACACACACACAAACTGTTGGCTGACACAATAGAGCATTGTTGTGTTTATTGTCAACAGTGGCTAAGTGATTGGTTGGCATGCCTCATTCAAATTTAATATAATCACATAACACAGCCTACCAGACACAGACGCACTCTAACACAGTGCTGAGTTTTTGCAGAATAAGGTTCTATTGTTTTAGCATCGTGGGAATCAACATGGCAGCTGGTCAGTTAATGTCCCACTCCGCTAGCAGAGAGGTCAGTTTGACTTGTTTTTCAAGCTGATACACTCCATGCTGCATCACTTCGTTACACCAAACACAATGGTTATAGTGGTCGGCAACAGCAGTACTAATAACTCAGTGTATCCAGTACAAGGGCTGGGTTTCAATAGAATGTTTCAAATATCCCTCCAGTATCTCAGGTGCATATTCAAATCACTTATCCATTTAAGATGTAGTTTCCAACATGTACAAGTCATTACTATTTTGACTTAAAATACAAATCATAACTTACAGTCCACTCCCAAGGCTCTGATGCAGCAACCTTTCTCTGTTAGTGGTCCACAATCTGTGGTCTCAGTGTCCAAAATACTTATATAATATCTTATGTAGGGCTGGGCAATAAAATGATCTTGATCATTTTCACAATAAAATTTTCCACGATGACGATAGTAATTTTGTGACATTTATTTTCAATAGTTTTTTGTTTTTTTTTAGTCCATTTTCCTCTACCTAGAAAACACTACACCAACAGCCAGTTGCACAGCAGAGACACAAATGCATGTGGTTGATGCATGTTTCTGGCCCCTCCCACTCACAATAACTTACGGTGAACACCTGTGTGTCAAGCCGTCACAAGAAAATGAGCGGTCGACAAGTGTAACAAAGTGCGAGGAAACTGACAAAGACGAAGAAATTGAACTGAAGAAAGGTCACACCACTTTGGTTATTTTGAACTAGTTCGGGTACCGTACCAAAGAGAAGTCCGAAAGCACAAGTTTGAGCTATAATTCTAGCGTCAACCTCCCCGCAAGTAGCCAACAGACCAGCACCACTGCTTCTACTAGTCGACTTCACTTCGACATCCAACATTCGTCGCTGCTTTTTCTGCCATTACCCCATATGAGAAGAAACCATAGCGATACAAACACATAACCAGCGCAATTATGTACTATTTCGCTAAAGACATGATGCCTGTAAGCACAGTTGAAAAACAGGGCTTCAAGAAGCTAATGACGTTACACTCTGCCAAACATCAGTTCCTCAGCTGTATGCAGAATGTAGGGTAAAGGAGGCACATCAGCTAAGAGATGTCAAGCACTTTGTGACCACCGCTGATATATGGTCTGGTCGCATGTCCAAATCACATCAGGTCTTACAGAACAGGAGGCTAATGAAGCTGAACTGAATAACTACCTGCAAACTCAAGAATGTGCAATATTCACAGAATACAGTAGCATAATCATCCTCAACATTTAACATTTTGTTTCGTTTCGTTTTCGTTTGTAGTGGGTTCTCTTTCTTAAGAGAATACCTACTCAGTACATATGGAATATAGGTTATGGGATTGCTGACATCCTGGCACCTGACATGAATCATCATTTAAGACATACCACGCCTATCGTGGCTTCCCCTGCGCCGTCTATAAATAGACCCCGCTGTGCAGATCCTCCGATTTTCATCACGGCAGAATAGACGACGTGAGAGACAAGAAAAAAGAAAGAAAAAGAAGGAAGAAGGAAGAGTGGGGAGTCTGAACGGTGGTTTTGTGTTTGATCCTTTACCTTTGGGTGGAGAGCTGGTCTAACGTTAAGCTCCTCTCGGGGTTGCAAAGTCGCTGTCTTGCTCTCTCTTTTCTTTTGAAGAGGAAAAGTGAGCTGAGGGTACCGAGTGCGGTATAGCTAGTCTGAGGATGCAACATAGTCGCGGGTGCAGCTAGCGTCCTCTCTCATTATACTCCTTTTCTTCCACTTTGTGCAATTAGAGTTTTTCCATCGGGAGGTGGTAAAGCGTGCGGTACAGCTGGTCCGGAGAAGCGAGGAGTTGCAGGCGCGGGCAAAAAAAGCTTGAATAAGAGAGCAATGCACGGTTGCTGTCGGCTGTCTCTCCCCCTCCATTCATTCAGATATCGGCAAAGCACGGTTATTGAAAAGAGAAAGGGCTAGCACTTAGCCGTTTCTATCAAAACACTGGGCACTTCCTGGTCACGTGACGGTGAGGTCATGGCTATGGCAAGTCGGGAGGGCCCGCTGTGCTTGGGCTGTGGGAGGAAAATCCCTATAGAAGACTCACACTATTTTTGTGTTTATTGTTTGGGGGAGGACCATGTGCAGGCAGCAGGGCAAGATCCTGCTGCATGTATGAGTTGTTTCTGCATGACAGTAAGGCAAAGAGAGGCATGTCTCAGGTTGGATAAAACAGGCACCCCTACTGTAGGGTTGCAGCCTGCCAATCGGTCTAGGCCAGTGGCCGCGACAGCGGGGGCAAGGGCTGTTACGGATGCTGCACACACCCCCTTTACTGTTTGCTCAGCAGGAGGAGTGCGGTCTGTGACTGAACCCCGCCCAATCAGAGCTGAGCCCTCATATGAAGCAGATGTCATGGATCCCCATCCCCCCTGCCCCTTGATAGATGTGGAGGGGGACAAGGACGACAGTCTCTCCCTGCATCCCTCGAAGGAAGGAGATAGATGTGCTTTCCGTAGATTAACGGGAAGGGGAGGAGGAGTTTGCCGAGAAGCAGTCGCCTCGTCTGCAGGGCCTTATCAGCAGGGCCTTATCAGCAGGGCCACAGCTGCCTTGAGGGTGGACATACCACCCGGCCAAGGACCTGCCCCATTGCGCTTTTATGACGAGTTGGGAGGGTTTCAACCTCTGCTGCAGTTCCTGGTGCCCCTCCTCTCAGATTTTGAGGATATGGTCAGGAAGCAGTTTAAGACATCACTGACAGTGGGTCATTGGTCTGGGCTCTGTCGGGCCATGACTGCACTGCATGCTCCTGAGAGGATTGGCTGCGGGCCACCACCCTCTGTGGACACGGCTTTGGCAGCTCTGGTGGCTCCCTCCAAATCAGTTTTCGGAAAAGGGAAAAGCCGAAAGAAGAACTGCATTGCAATGAATAGCTTGCTGGGAATAATGCATAGTGCTATGGCAGTTCAGACGAAACTAGCCGACAGCGATATTGTCCTTGTATCAACAACATTTGGTTCAGCAATTGTCAGATTGTCGGAGGGTGGGGGACAGCTGAGAGGTGAACTACAAGAGGTCTCCTCACTTCTCCCTAAGTTCATGAGGGAGTAAGGGGTGGCACCGGGCAAGTCTGCTCAGGCTGCCAGTAGAGTCGATGGCTATGTTTGGGCCGGACGCGACAGCAATGATCCAGCAGTCACAGTAGGCTTGTCGCGCAGCCCGAGAGATGTCAACGCTTTGAGGCAGAACACCGGCTGGCAGGAAAGCAGTTGGCTGCGACAGCCGCAGCAGTTCAGTCAGCCCCTGCCTGACCTGAGGGTTAGGCTGGATGTGGTACGGCGCGGTGGAGTCCTGACGCTACATCCCCCCCAGCCTGCCTCCGCCCACAGGGGTCTCAGGCTTCATGGGAGGCCCTGGGGGCAGACCCCTGGGTTGTTTCAACAATGATCGAGGGGTATTGTTCTGGACACCCCTCCTGTGAGTACTGTGCCTGCATCCTCCATTGTTGCAGATCACCAGCACAGAGAGGTCCTGCGCTCAGAAGTGTCCACTCTTCTGGTCAAAAAGGCCATCAGAGAGGTGGGGCAGGAAGACAGGCAGGCAGGCTTTTACTCCCATTACTTTCTTATTCTGAAACGCTATGGGACACTCCGGCCAATTCTGGACCTCAGAGGCCTGAACAAGTTCCTCTGACCCCGGAGGTGCAAGATGTTGACTGTGCCACGAGTGAAACAGGCTGTCCTTGTAGACGACTGGTTTGCAACAGTCGACTAAAGGCCGTATATTTTCAAATACAAATTTGGGAGAGCCACAGGAGATTTCTCAGGTTTGCCTTCCACGGCAAAACCTTCGAATTCTGTGTCCTCCCCTTTGGGATCTCACTGGCTCCCCGCACCTACACTGTATGGACGCAGTCTTGGGGCCTCTGCGACTGCAGGGTCGCAGTGCAATGAATTACCTGGATGACTGGCTGATATGTGCTCAGACAGAGCAGTAGTGTCGTTGTCATGTGCAAATGTTGTCACACATCAACAGCAAAGTACAGTCTGCAGCCAGCTCAGACCATCCAGTTCCTCGGTATGTGGCTGGATGCCAGGACGGGATTGGTGAGATTGACGCAGGACAGACAGGACTCCCTCTGCGATTGCCTCACACACTTTCGTCTGGAAGCCAGAGTCACTTGGAGGCTGTGTTTCCGCCTCTTAGGCCTCACGGCTGCTGCAATGCGGTTGGTTCCACTAGCTCTTCTGCACTTGCGGCCAGTGCAGAAGTGTCTCTTCAGTCTGGGCCTTTGCCAACAGAGAGACCCACGGGCTACGGTGCTGGTAACCAGGAGATTGTGTGTGACAAGGAGGCATGTGCTCTCCACGTCTGTGCAGGATTGCGCACAAATTGTGGACATGGGCATACACGCGGTTCCTGTCACTCAGGGCCATGCATGTGCCAGGAGTGGTGAATGTGGCGGCTTTCCCCCATTCAGCCTTCTGCCCAACCTACTGCAGACGATCAGTCGTGAGGAGGTCCGTATGATTCTGGTGGCACCAGACCTGGCCCACATGACATGGTTCTCATGGGTGACACCACTCCCGTACGGGACTCCATGGAAACTTCCAGTTCGCCGGGACCTACTGAGCCAGGGACAGGGGACCCTGTTTCATCCCTTCCATCAGGGGCTCAATCTCTGGGCCTGGCCCCTGAGAGGGCCGGTCTATTAGACATGGGGCTCACAAGCTTGGTGGTTCAGACCCTGCAGAGTGATCGAGCCCCATCAACAAGGGTGGCATACTCCTATCGCTGGGAGCTGTTCTAGTCATGGTGCACAACTAACCAGATCGACGCAGTGACATGTTCAGCCCCAGGGGTGCTTAGGTACCTACAGGAGCTCCTGGAGGCTGGGAAGTCACTATTGACCCTGAGGGGTGTGGTGGCAGCCATCAAGGCCTCTCGTGTGGGTGAGGCTAGGCTGTCTGTGGATGATAGCAGCCTTTTATCACAGTTCCTGAAGGGTGCGAGGAGGCTTGTGCCACACAGCAGGAGGCCATCCAGCCCACCGTGGGACCTGGGTCGGGTTCTATCTGCCTTGGAGCAGGAGCCCTTTGAGCCCCTAGAATCTGTGAGCCTTCAATGTTGCTCAAAGTGGCATTCCTCTCGGCAGTAACATCAGCCAAGAGGGTGGGGGAACTGCAGGCTCTCTCTGTACATGAGAGTTGCTGTCGGTTTCTGCCAGACAACACGGGAGTCGTCCTGCTTCCGAATATGGCAGGCGAGTGTCAGAAGTTACAGTAAGTGTAGTAAGTTACATTCCATCACTGATTATTCTCAACTTTGAGTCTAAATGTTTATTGGTTCAAATGATCACTTATTGGTCTCCTGGATTACTAATAATTGGTATCAGCCCTGAAAAAAACATCTACTTTCAACAACATCTCATGGTTCCCTACAAATAGGGACATCCCAGCATCTTCCATTCGATTTATTTTATATGTATTTTGTCTTGGTTTTTATGTTTTTACAGCTCAGTCATTGCTTCTGTCTGCGTTTTAAGTGGAGTGTGTCTGAATGTTTCCAGTACAATGCCTACATTAAGTTAAAGTTATTAGCTAATCAACTCTGAGATTGTGCTTGAGTATGCAAGGGACTAATAATCCCATAAAACAAAGGAAAATACTGATAAATGACACAGAACATTTGAAGTTACAACAAAGTGTTGGTTTTGTCACTGACAATCAGAAGTCAGTGAAAAGTGTGGCTATGCCTATTGGACCGCCTCAACCATAAGATTTTCTTATGAAAAAACTCTTGGGCCTTTCAAAAATGATAGCTAACACAGTAATTGTTGGTGGAAATGTTAGATGTATATAAAATCCACAAGATAGAATACATTGAACATTGACTACTTCTCCCAAAGCAAATGCTCTCTGTGAATACCATTTGTGAATATTCCCAAACTGATGAAGTATCATGGCTCTCGACAGCAACCATTTTGTGTGTACAAGTTAAAATTTAGTAAATTGTGCTATTCTTCTGTCTATGCATTCACACTGAAATACTTACACTATTTTGAGCCCTACCATAGTTTAGCCATAAAAACACTTGCTTGGACAGTGCTGGCGACCTTAGATTTGGGCTGAACAGAATTTTCTATAGGCTTACCTCATTCATTTGTCACCCCTGACAGTGAAAAAAATTCATTCGGACTATTATATGTGTTGACCCCATGACTGTCGTAAAAGCTGCTACGGCAAGTATTAAAAGAAGAACAATGACCAACTGTAGCTGGAGTTTGTGGCAGTCACATACATATAGCTGCAAGATGCTATGCAAGCCGGATCAGCACTGATGGAAAATTGGCATTCATGAACAAATGTAGAGACAATGAATCCATTGATGATTGTGCTATATTCATAGCTTAATTATATAAATGTGCCTGACAAACAGCAACCACAATAAATAGCTACAGCTATGTGTTGATGTTCCCCCTCAGTGACAGATACAACACTTACTGTCCACACATATTTTCACATCATTTAGACCATTTAGGAGACACTTTTGTCCAAAGCAAATGACAGTAATTCATACACTGATGGCGGTGGCTGCCATGCAAGGTGCCGACCAGCACATTAGGAGCAGGGTGGGGTTTAGTATCTTGCCCAAGGACACTTTGACGTGCAGCTAGGGGGATTCGAACCAGCAACCTTCCGGTTCCTGGTGCTGAAACAGACAATCTAAAAGTAATTCCTTGTGGCTGGCTACAAGCTTTATGTCACTGTCCATGCTGTAATGAGTAATAGTCAGTCAGTGTCCCCTAACTCAGTTGCTTTTGTCACTCTCCTGTTGTAATTTTAAATATGCTAAGAGGAAAGGTTCTATCACAAGTTGAGGGTGTAGTTAGCCTTTAGCAACTCATTTTAAAGCAATACCCAACTTACAGTATATGACTTACTAAAGCATTATTCATATTGGTTCTAAAAAGCAATCAATTACCAGTGGCTCTTTGGTTTGTGGTCATAATAATGTAAATAAAATCCATACCTGGCTTGCATGTCTTTCCATCTGGTTTTAGCTGGACTCCAGTGGGGCAGGCGCAGCTGTAGGAAGGTTGGACTGGAGAAAGTAGGCAGAGGTGACTGCAGCCTCCATTATTGTCACTACATGGAGTCCGGACTGCAGCGACAACATCATGAAGATGAGACAAAGAGAGAGAACCAAGAATAGACAGGTAAAGGAGAAAATATGATTAGCTTCCCAAACTCCTTTAGTCTTTGTTATTGAAAAAGAAAAGGTGACATTTTACCAAGTAGAAAATGATAAAAGATAATAACGTTGTTGAAGAATGTGTCACATCTTTACCTTTTCAAATGCTCTGGTTTATGCCACTACAAAGATTAAAAAATATGCTAATAATAATGTATTAATCATCCCAGATAAATCACACTACTTACTCCAGTCGAGTTTGTTTGTCAGTAGCTTTACTTTTGTTCTCATATGTATTGTACCATCCACATTAGTAAAAAAAAGTCCTCACTCACTGTAAGGCTGTCGATAGGGCTCAAGGACCTGGATGTCCATAGGAGAGTAAATACCACTAAGGATCTCCCTGGCTTTGTCGCCGTTGTGTTTGTTACAGGCATGGATGGAGCGGGTCTGCCAGTCAGTCCAGTATAAGGTCTCCTCAGACAATGTTAGTGCAAAAGGATGGGTCAGGGTTCCCTCCACCACAGTTTCACTGCAGGACAAAATAAAAATTACTTTAGGATGAGAGGAATGTTTGTGTTTTCTGCTGGAAAATTCTATTTCTGAAATTTGGGACATTAAATACAGTATGTATATAATTATATTTTAATGATCTTGTTGTTAATGATATTTTGTCAATCTAACATTGACTGATACACTATTTTACAATATTTACACAATTTTTGGAGCCAGCCATTCTGAACTGTTCAGGAGATTGAGCAACTGAATGTGTAAATACACACACTTGTTCCACTGTTATATGTCTTTGATTATAACAAATATTGCACTGTAAAGTTGAATATATTTCCCCAAATGACATTTGATTTAAATTATGAATAGTTGTCAGAAGAGAGCGAAGGGAAGGAAAGAAATTTGTATACCTCAGCACAAAGCTCCAACAGCTAACCTCAACAAATTACAGAAGAGCAACTGTGAAGCTACCACTGCAGGCAAACTAGATGGACTTTGAACTGCTTTCAGACTTAGCTTAGTCTCAAAAATATAAACATCAACCTTCAGTCTGTTAACAGGACAGAGCTAAATAAAGTCTTGAGGCAGTTTTATGGATCCATCCAGATAACTAAGTGGAGCTCTACAGAATCAGCAGCTGCTTTGTGCGTTGGGCTGGTTTAAATCATTAAATCAACGAGCATCCAGTAAGCCGTTCTTTGAATTTAACACAGGACCCAGGATTAATAGCAGCTAATAACGTTTTCAAAGGTGTCGAAAAAGAGATTAGAAGAGAAACAACACTGATATTTAGTCACATTTCAGATGCAGGGGTAAAGGGGGACTGGAATCTCAAACCTGACTCATTCATCCTAAAACTTGATGAGAATGGAGCGTAGAAGTATTTCACCATGACATTAAATAAATAGAAACTGTAATGAATTGTTTACCCACTGGAGTCAGACAAAGAGAATTGGAGAGGCACTATGTTTGAGGAGGAAGGAAATCCCCTCTGCCCAGAAGCATCTTTTGAAAATACTTTAGCAAAATTCTGTTAGGTGCAAAAGCCAGGAAGGTAACAACTGCAAGAGCTTCTGGTGTAATTCCAGTGGGAGGCCGCGTCAATGCATGTCTGGCCATAAGAGAAGCAAAGGACAATGCGCAACGTTTGACTGGAGTCAGGAGCACATCCATCTCTCCAGTAGTGCAAAAAAGTGCAACCAGAGGGCAGGGCTCCAATTCGAAGTTAAGAATTTGGGAGAGGGTTTGGAAAACATAACTACAGTATTTTTCTAGGATAGGGCATGTCCAAAACATATGGATTAGTGAGGCCTAATCTCTTTTACACTTGAATTACAATTCCAATGTCTTTCAGCTCGAGGAAGGTCAGGGAGGGTCACATATAACGCAAAGGGGGAGTGGTCTGAGATCACTGTACTCTTATAGTTACATGAGCAGAAAGACGGGATCAGTGATTATCAATAAGAAAATAGTCAATCCTGGAGAAGGTATGGTGGACATGTGAGAAGAAGGAGTATTCTCTCTCGTTTGGATGAAGATAGAGCCATATATCAGAGGCACCACAATTAGATAGAAAGGACTGAATAATTGAGGCAGATTTGCTTAACATGCAAGGGCTTGAAGTCCAACACAGGATCCAACTAGCAGTTAAAATCCCAACCAAGTATGAGAGAATATGAGCACAGATCAGGCAGGGATGAGTAAAAGTGCCCGAAAAACCTCAAATCATCTGCAGTCGGAGCGTATACATTAGCAAGCACTACCATTGTATCATATAATTTCCAGAGACAGTGATATAACGTCCGTTTGTATCCGACACGACACTGTGTTGTTCAAAGGGAATGTTTTGGTTGATGAGAATCGAAACCCCTCTGGCTTTGGCCTTGAAGGTAGAACGAAAGTGCTGCCCCACCCACCCATAAGGCGAGTATTATCAGAACCACGAATATGCCTTTCTTGTAAAAAGGCAATCGTTGTTTTGAATTGTTTGATATGCGAGAACACTTTCTGCTTCTTTTTAATAGGGTGATTTAGGCCCTTGACATTCCAGCTTAAAAAGCTTAAGACACTATCCATACTCCTTAGTTAAGAATGTAGGAAGATATAGCAAGCATGAAGCAAATAGTTGATGAGAGAATAACCTTATATGACCAGGGTTTACATAAGACAGTACCAGCCTTGAAGAATCTCAAAGTGGGGGAAAGTGGGGGAAAGTGGGGGAAAAGTAACTCCTTGCAGTGCTTCCCATGTGGCACCAGAAAGTACAATGGGGGAAAAAATATATATAAACTATCACTTTAAAGAGAAGTAAGCTCTGCCAAAAGTCTCTTCTGCAAAGGTAAATAGTTAAGGTAGAGACAGGTGGCTACTCACAGGATTGCTGCCTGAGTAAGCAGCCCCGATAACCGTGACAGCGTGGGCCAGCCCACACTAGGGCTGCAACGATTAGTCGACATAATCGATTACTCAACAATAAAAATTTGGTGACGTGAATTTTTTTGCATCAACGCGTCGTATTTATTATTGTTATTATTATCATTATTATCATCATCATTTTTTTTTAAAAAGATTTGAGCCAGAGAAAATCGCTTTAGCACCAGCACTAGAATGCGCACAACAGTGTGGCATAGAAGAAGAAGATGGTTCCGCAGAAGAAGAAGCAGAAGCAGCAGCAACAGGATTGGCAGAAAAGTGAGTGCCGTATTGGAGAGAGTTCCATGGCACAGGTCTTAAGCACCCTGGCTGGGATGCCATCAGGCCCTGGAGCTTTGCCAGGCTTGCATCGGCTCAGCTGGCGCCGTACCTCCTCCTCTGTGAAAGGGGCCGGTTCTTCAGGGTCTGGTGGTGGGAGGGCTCTAAGCAAGGCCTGACACTCGGATGAGAAGTCCTGGTTGTCAAAACGGGTGAAGAATGTGTTCAGGTCTTTAGTGAGGGTTTCTGGATCATTGACTGAGCATGTGGGTTTGGGTTCACATCCTGTCAGGGTTTTCACCGTCTGGAAAGCTTGCTTGATATTCATATTACTAAATTCTTTTTCTAGTTTGTTTTTGTAGTCCAATTTAGCTTTAAAAACCTTGTTCCTTATGTTCCTGTTTGTTGCCTTGAGGCTGGCCCAGTCCTTGTGCCTGAAGGATTTATGTTTTTCCTTCAGGCTCTGTTTAATTTGTGGAGTAATCCAGGGTTTGGAATTGGGATCTATCTTTATTGATTTAGATGGAATTGTGGTTCCTATGCAGAATTTGACCCTGTCATTCAGATCCCCATCAAAGATGTCCCACTTGGTGCGGGCCAGGGATCCTTGTAGTTGGGCGTTGGCATCCTCCGACCATTGGGGGCGCTGTAGCACTGTGGTTTGTGGCATTTTAGTTCCTGTTTTTACAGTGGAAGTAAACAGATGACGTCGTGGTCAGCAAGTCCAAGTCGTGCATATGAACGGGCACGAAAAGCATCTGTGATATTCCCGTAACATAAGTCCAAGATGTTTCGTCTTCTTGTTGGAATATCCACATATTGTTGAAGTGATGGTAACACACAGTCCAGTCTGCAGCTGTTGAAGTCCCCCAGAATGAACAGCGGAGCCCCGGGGTACTTGGCTAACATGGCATTAGCACCCTTGGCGATTAGCTAGATAGACGCAGCTGACCACAACAGCGGGGAACACTTTGCGGTGCACTTTGATGTTATTACACCACCTGTTGTTGATGTAAAGGCAGACCCCGCCGCCTCGCGTTTTCCCCGAGTGCCTCATCCTATCGGACCTGATGATCGTGAAATTATCCAGGCGCACCTCCAAGTCGGGTACCGACTCCAGCCAGGTCTCAGGGAGAGCGATGATGCAGATGTCCCTAAAGGCCCTTTCAAACCGGCACCTTGCATGTAATAGATTCATCTGTTATGGAGTGACCAAAGATTGGACATGATGATGGTGGGGAGGGGTGGTTTAAAGGGACAACTTCTTACCCGGCTACGGATACCTCCTCGTTTCCCCCTTCCACTCGGCTTAAGCTCAGATGGTAGAACCACAGGAGGCTAGTGTTGCTCCACAGCGAGACCCGATGTAGCAGGAGTTCATCCCGGCAGTAGGTGAGTAGCCGATTGCCGGTGTCGGGGTGAAGTGCGAAGCTATCGCAGGTCAGCCATAGGATTGCGAGAAAGACGGCGATCACCTTGCAGCTTGTTGTCATGGCTGATCACTCTGATTTGCCCACATATAACATTTAGACTTTACATAAGCACGTTGAAGACGTTGAACACAGAGAACGAAGAGAACACAGAGCACTGTCAGTGCTGTCGCAGCAGAGCGTGCGCCATCTTGGATGTGACTATATTCACCACATCAGTAATAATTCATGTGTTGGAAATTAAATCAGTACAAAACAGTAATAATATAAATTGGATAAAACACTGAATAGTAAACCTCCACTTAATGCAATGATTTATAACATAATAATTCATTTGACAGATAAGTAGTCAATTAAGAACTGTACTAATTAGTATTAATTAGTTCAATTGATATATTAAAAATCCAGTTGTGTTTCAAAATATTACTTTTTCAAAGTAATGTTTCATGGGTTTTTAATTTGCTCTGAGAATACGAAGGTTAAACCAATGTCGAATCAGATGCTGCCAAAATAATCGTGACTAATTGACTAATCGCAAAAATAATCGATAGATTAGTCGACAACCAAAATAATCGCAGCCCTAGTCCACACCACCCAGCAGGTGCACGGTGGATGACAGAGAAATCAAAAGTACGGTAAAAAATACCTGGTCAGTCACACAGTCATTAAACAGTTATGTAGATGCAGCGGGGAGGCCGTCAATGTATGCCGTCAGCTGAGCGTAGCCACTTCTATTGCCCGCCGGAGAGTGCAATACGGAGCCACACAGGGTACAGCAGGGATGGCCTGAGTCCGCGGTTGTATAGCACCGTCATTACTTCCCTGTACTGAGAGCACTGGCTCAAAACCTCGGGGGAGTAATCCTCCACGACACGAATCTGTTGGCCACAGTAGTCCAGCTTCCCTCTCCGCATAGCCTCCCGGATCAGAAGATCTTTTATCTTGTAGCGGTGCAGACGGATGATGACCGGACGTGGTCTCTGTCCCGGGGCTGGTTTTGCTGCCAGGGAGCGATGGGCTTGATCAATCTTTGGCAGGGGGGTGAGCATGCCCTCTCCAAAAACCTTGCACAGCAGAGCAGAAAAGAAGTCTGTAGGGCGCCCGCCTTCGACCAATTCTGCCAGACTGATGACCGTTTGATAAATGATTTTTTCCAAAGGCTGACCTCGAGAAACTGCTGGATCTGCATCTGCTTTGCTGTCTAGTTTTGCAGTTTGTGCTGTGATCTATCGGATTAGTCGGAGCTGCTGCAGCGTCCAGTAAATAACTAAGGGGGTTGGTCGGATGGTAAAAAAAATTCCGTGAAGGCAGCTTTTGCATTTCCTAGCTGCTCAAAATCACTCCTCAGAACACAAATATCAGTACTGTGATTTAAGGTTGATCATGACACCAGTAGTTGATAATGCGTCATCACTTTGCGTGCACAGAAGCCGTCAGAATTTAGCGTGTTCACCCAGGTCTTACGTTTAGATCAAAGCTGAACCAGGCCGAGGTAATAAAAACCCAGGTCTACTGCAGAGTCAATTGACCCGTGTGTAAATGCCCAGTTAACACATTCCCATTGAACACAAAAGCCTAATCTTAGTAGGGCTGGGTATTGTTAAGAGCCTCACGATTCGATTCGATTTAGATTCTTTAGGTCGCAATTCGATTCAGTATCGATTCGATTCAATATTGACTTAAATGCTTCGATATCGATTCAGTAATAAGTAGTAATAAACAAATAATTGATTAGAGTACCTGTTGATATTTTTTTAATTAAAAAAAGTAATCTATCCATTCACAGTAAGACATGACCACGGTCCCTCCGCCCTGCGGCTAGACGCAAGGAGGTAACACGTTGACACTGAACCCCCCTCTCTCCCCGGAGGAGAGTGCTACCCACAGGCGCACGGTGCAGTAGCCAGGGTGAGACCGGCTGCGCTGGGAGTTTACAGTCTCCGAAAGAGCGGTGCGTCAGACATCGGCTACCCGCCTCCGCAGATCCGACGGTGTTTCTGCGGCGCATCACCCTCCGACCCTCGAGCAAGGTCGCGGGCCAGACGCTTCCAGCAGCTGGAGGCGGGGACCAAGAGGTCCGGCGAGGGACAGCGGGTGGTCGGTGGCCGCTGCTTGCCTGAATCGATTCAGAGGATTTTATGAATCGATATTGAATTGGGAAAAAATATATTGCAATGCATTGATGAATCGATATTTTGACCCACCTCTAAATCTTAGCATGTTTTAGTAATAAAGTGTAAATCTGTGTTGAGGCACAATGATTGATCACATTGCTGTGGAATGTGCTGTAGGTATTCATGGTCCCGAGAGGAGGATTCCTAATGGTTCTCTGATCTGATCTAATCTCCATTAGCTCAAAATGTAACTTGTACACATGAAATCTACAACCTAATGAACAGATTGTAATGAAATGTAATGAGCACATGCATGCTTCCCATAGACCAACTTGTCAACATTTTTAATTATTTTGTTTTCAACACTTGCCTAAGAGGACAAATCATTTTGGGTTTTTATTACCTTTAAGGGGCAATATGGCAAACATTTTGGTTTAAAACATAAAGAAAATTAACTAACACTATAAACATTAACCCATTTCTACTGGTTAAAAATCCCACTCAAACAAGATATTTAGAAGTGTGTGCAGCTTTGGCAACAGCATTATCTCACTCTATCCTTAAACAGTCTTAACAGTCAAAACAATTACAAAAGGCATGAAGGCTAGTGAAGTGTGCATGAAGTGTTAGATTTGATCTAGGAAGAGTGGTTCTTTCTTAAAACACATTTTAGAATCACTAACATGAAAATGTACTTAGGCACAAGATCAAAGGAGTCTTGTATTTAGAATATCAACACACAAGAAACTGGCTTTCATCAATCATCATTTCTAGTCCTCTGTGTGTGTGTGTGTGTGTGTGCGTGCGTGCGTGCGTGCTAAAAGCAGAGGTGCCTGCCAGCAGTGGTGAAGGAAAAAAGAAAGAACAAATTTAACCAACTCCAGATTTCATAGCTCTGTTCAGCCTGCTCTGTGTGGATATGTTTGTGCGTGAAAAATTAATCAGGCAAATTATTTCATTACTCAAGCTGTCAGGAACATTCAGATTAAAGCTTCCTCTTCCAACTGAGCTGTACATGTACATGCTCATGTACATGTTCCTACTTTGACTCACTGAAACGACTAAAACTAGAACTGCAAGCAGTTATGAACAGGGGCCAAGCCCCCCGCGCGACTCGGGCACCGCAAAGCCCGCGGAAGTTGGCCCCAAAGGATGACGGGCTCGGGGCAAAAGTTAGGACACAGGCCAACGTCTGAGCCGTGGTATTCCGAAATGGGAAGTTTGACCAGTCATGACCACCTTCAAGATATGGCCTCAGGATTGGCCCTATATCATACCGACCAAATGTCGTAAATGTCATCCCTTCCCAGTGTCATGGCAACCAAGGATCTCAAATTTGGTGTTAATAGCATTTAGTTTGACCGAGATATCAAACAGTTTACATTTTTATAGCTAGCTACAGAAATTTGTTCATTAATAATTTGCGCATTTTTTGACCGAGCAAAATTCTTTCGATAACTTTAGATCGGGTCCAGCTGAAGAGTGTACAGGCCAAGTTTCACGCAGATCGGACAAAATCCCAAGGAGGAGTTCGAAAAAGTAGGTTTTCCAGTTTTTGCGATTTATCGAAAAAAGCTTTCTAACCGGAAGTGGGCGTGGCCAATTGCAATTGTGATTCAGCTCCATTCAGGGAATCTGGGGATACAAGGTTTTTGAATGTGCGACATACGGTTTGGGAGTTATAGGCAAAAACGTGTTGTCCTAGGTTATAGCGCCCCCTGCAGTGGATATATGTAGTTTTTTGTGTCTGAGATATTCGCAGGAATCTGGACCAACCCTCCAAATTGCACCGCCCTCCCATGCACGGTTTAGCCTGCAGCACCACTTTTAGCTGGAGAAAAATAAAAATAAAAATCTTTACAATTACAATAGGGTTCCTCGCACCGCTGGTCCTAGGAAACGCGTTCCCTCGGCCCCTCGGGCTTGGCCCCCTAAAAATAGCTGCAGGTAACAGGTGCCTTTACGATTAATTCTGACTCTCTGTGTTGCAAACTGGTGTTATGGGCTAAAATGGTCTATAGTCTTCCATCTTTCAGATAAGATAAGGCATTTATTGCCTTTTTGACCACCAAACTATAGAGAGATGACAGGAAATGAGGAGAGATAGTAATGGTTGGATGTGAACTGGGGTCCAGGTCATGGATGGCCCCTTATCCCCTACATTTTAAATCTTTAAAGGCCTGATAGGTCGATTGAATATTTCTGATGTTGTTGGCTAGTTGTTGCATTAAACTGATGCAGAAATTGAAAAGTTTATCTAACTTTAGTAGACATCAGTCTGGAAACATTGTAAGTAAGCGCCAAGAGAATTATGAAGACAGGCTGGACAAAGGCAGTATGGATACAGAGAAAGAATGTAAGATGTGAAAAAAGGTTGATAGATAGACTAAAGGAGAAAGGGAAAGATTAAGCTGTAAGAGAGATGCACTGGGAGTGTGTTTGGAGCTATGTGTGTTCTGACTGGGGCCTCCATACCACAACTCTGTTTGTGTTGGACAACTCTCTCATACTCTCGCCCTTGCTCTCTATTTTTCTTTCATTCTGTCTGAACATTTTTTTTTCTTTTCTCCTCCCCTTCTCTGTTGGAAAAAGAAATGCTGATCTTGAAAGTTTTCATATGGGATCCTGAAATAGAGTTTTGTTCAATAGTATTTACAGTATGGGTGCTGAGGGAGTCTGGTGATATGGTTAGATCAGTTGAAGCAGTTGACAGTGTGCTGCCAACATAGGCAGGAGGTTAAGAGTCATTTTCATCTCTGAAAGTGTATCTGCTACCATCATTTCGCTGCTTTCTTAGCTTTCGCCAGTTCCATTTCAGTACCCACTTACACTCAAGTTTGCTCAAGTTTTTGCAGCAGGGAGTGATAATCCGAGCCAAACGGAGAGAGATTAACTATAATTCGAGGCTACAATCAATGCAATCAACTTTCCAAGGAGAGTTGGCTAATTGAACTATATCTTTAAAATTAGTCACCACTCTACTGATGTCAATACAATTGATATTACAGGTATTTAGCATGCAGCTTTTGTTTATAATATTTATATGTTTGCACACTTAAGCCTGATTTATGCTTCTGCGTCGCTGCGACGGCGTACCTACGTCGTCGACGCAGACCCCTACGCGGACCCTACGCCGTAGCCTGACGCGCGCCTCCAAAAAATCCTGACTACGCGTCACGTCGACGCATCGAGACGCGAACGGCAAGGACTGTGATTGGTCCGCTCAGC
>CAEMYA010000384.1:201256-214490 GCA_903131615.1 Diplodus sargus | reverse complement strand
ACGTGCGCACCAGAGCCAATCACTGCAGATCTCAAGCCTACGACATACGTTAAGAAACAAGCGGATTTATACCTGCGGTGGCGCGAGCTGGACCGGGAGTTAGCCGGCGGTTCGGTCCCGTTCTGTGCATCTACACTGACTGTTGTGGATTAATGAGACTAAACGAGACCGGACCGAGTCTGTTCGGGTCTGAGGAGAGCGGATTTATACCTGCAGCGGCGCGAGCTGGACCGGGAGTTAGCCGGCGGTTCGGTCCCGTTCTGTTCTGTGCATCTAAACTTTTGTGGATTAATGAGACTAAACGAGTCCGGACCGAGTCTGTTCGGGTCTGAGGAGATGCCGAGACAACAAAGTGGAATCGGAATCTGTGGATGTTTGTGTGTAGCTAGCTGCTAGCCGCTAGCCAACCCACACGGCCCACCGACCGAGTCAAAGGACCAGATGCAGCGGCATGTCCAAAACCGGACTTAGGGTAAATAATGTCCACCACGCTTTCTCGCGAACATTGCAGTCACGTTTGCTTTGTGTCTGATGCAGAAGAAACGGTAAAAACGGAGACATGAGTAACTGCAGGCAAAGATGGCGCTGGAGGAGGGGCGTGGTGAAGCAAATGGGCATGGAAAAACCCAATGACATCACAAGTGGGCGTGCCAAACCGCGGATGTACCAAGCTTTGATTGGTCGTTTGAAATGTAGATTCTTTAGCCAATGAAATTCAAACGCGGGACGTTACGTGACATACTCGTCTCTCCAATCCGCTCCAAACCAGGCAGCAGTATCCACTGGGAGTGGGAAGCGTGGGGAATACCTATGCTACTATTGTGATTGTGTTCCTGGCCTCTGTGCCTTTTGTCAGTATTGAGGAATAAACGTAATAAAAGAACAATGGCCTCTATTTCAGCGTGAATTGGTTATAGATTAGTTGTTTGGATTTTTTTTTTTAACTTTCCCTCCAAAAAGGCTCGCCAGAAAGTAAGGACGTGGAAACAACTTGTTTGTCTTTGTAAGATTTTATAGATCTAAACATAGTTCAAACTAGTTAGGTTATAAACCTGAAATACAGGTTAAAAATAGTCAAACATCTGAGACAGATTCTTAGTAGTCAAACATCATAGATAAAATCATAGATGTTTATATCTTTACAGTCAGTTGGCGGTATAGCTCAACTGTAACAGGCGCAGGCTGTGGATGCACACATCCGCGGTTCGATTCCCACTTATGCTGACCTGTCATATAAATTTTTATTTTTAAATATTAATAATTGATATGGACCGGGTGGTGTCGCTCTCTGTGGCCCAGGGAGGCTGCACTATGTGCGGGCACACACTTCCAGACTATCCCAGCTTGAAATCCGAACATGTCAGAAAACCATGATCTTGACCGGCTGGTTGTGCTCCTCCAAGCCCGAGGAGGCTGCACTATGTGTGGGCACACACGTCCAGACGATCCCCGCTTGAAACCCGAACATGCCGGAGAACCATGATTTTGACCGGCTGGTGTGCTCTTCCAAGCCCGGGGAACCTGCACTATGCGCTCAGGCAGACCTGAGCATTGCCTGCATTTAAATGTTAATAGTTACACATAACTTACTTAATAATAATTTTTAAAATGTATGCACAAATTCAGCAAACAACAATTTATATTTATATTATATTATAAGTAATAAAAATGGTTTGTTAAACATATTTGTGGTTAACATTTTCTACTCGGATTTTATGTTTTTAGTGATTTTAGGTCCATTGTGTTAATGCAGTATGTCAAAATGAAATAATAACTGTACAGTCACACGTGAGGTTGTGCTGAAAATAATGACACCAAGTAAATAGTTGGTTTTTTTGGCCTTTATGGCTTTATTGATAGTACAGCTGAAGAGGGTGACAGGAAACAGGGTGAGAGAGAGGGGGAGTAAATAGTTTTTAAGGTGAAATATAATGGCAAAATCAAAAATAGTCAACAATGGCCAATTATACACAAACCTAAATATCTCTGACATTCCACCTTCAAACACAGCCTCATTTGGCCATCAATGAAAAAGCTTCTTAACCTCCCACTTTTCTATAGGAATACATATTTTCTTACAGGCACTGCACTAGTTTCAATAAATGTTCCTTTTTTTAAAATTGAGACAATTTGTAACATTTGTTATCATCATTGTGTAATTTTTATGATGTAAATTGAGGGAGCAAAAGTAGTATCGGCTCCAAATATCGACTCAAGGAAATCGGCAGTCCGTATCGGTCATCGGCTAAGGCTGATGAAAAAAAAATTGTTATCGGTATCGGCCCTAAAAAATCCATATCGGTCGATCCCTAATTTTAACCCTCGGAAATATTATTGTCCAGTCTTCCAACTCTATCTAAGAGAAGTTTAGTGTCACATATTTGTTATGCTGATCATTAAGCTGATTGTTTAAAGGCCAAGTATATCCTGTCAAATCAGTGCTTCTACACCCCAACCATGCCACAGTCAAGTTCACAGCAAGTCAACAAAATACCAAACATGATTTGGCAACATTAAAAGCTGTTTGCACCAGACAGGATTTACATTTAGCAGACGCTTTTGTGCAAAGGGACTTACAGTAATTCATACACTGATGGCGGTGGCTGCCATGCAAGGTGCCGACCAGCACATCAGGAGCAGTTTGGGGTTCAGTATCTTGCCCAAAGACATTTCAATATTCAGACCGAGGGAATCGAACCAGCAACCTTCCAATAACAATACGCTGGCTCTACCCCTGAGCCAAAGCCAGCCAATACTGCAGCTAGCTTACAGAGAAGGTATTTGTTACAGTGACAATACTGCATTCACAGAAGTGCTTACAATAACTGAAAGCATGATTGCCACTCACTGGCAAAAGCCAAACCATGCATTGTCAAATCATAAAACCTCTAATATTGCCATGTGGCAGCCATTCGCAGAGGCAATCAAAAAGAAAGAAGACAAGCATGGGACACTGGAAGATCTTCAGTTAGCATTAACATGTTTTAAATTGACATCTCTGTACTTGAATGCTTCATACACTGAAATGAAAAGACGAAAGAAGTTGGACAACATATGAAATCTTTATATTTACTTATCAGAAGGGCAGCAAAAGAGATATTTGTAATAATTGTAAAGGGTCCAGATTCCAGAACTCAAACTGTCTGTGTAAGTTGTGGAATCTGGAACGCAGAGATCTTTTCCTCCCACTGTTCGAGGCAGTAACTGTCACAGCAGCTGCCACAGTGCTTTGACAGCTTGTGGTTTTGGCCTGGCAGGGTGGCAGAGCTGCTACGCTGTGGTTTGGCACAACCATGCCTACTGTTATCCCATAGTATTAAGAAACACTGTCTCTGTCAGTGTCTGCTGTCTCAACACAACACAGAGTCCATGAAAGACACTACATAACAATTATTCAATCCTTCATTTTGTAATATTGGACATGCTTATAGTCCTTTTAACAGTCTACACTAGCATACTTACATACACAACTTGCTGTTTCTTGCTTTTCACTCAGTACCAGGACCGTCTGGTGACAAGTTGGAGCGCTTGGTTAGTTCTTGTAATTTGCTTTTATAAAATGTTGCTAGTTATATGATAGCACCTAATAAATAAAACTCAAAAACATACTGAGCAGGAATCGTGGTTTCAATAAGTAAGAGGGGAGTACAAAAGCTTGCAAACAGAGATTAAAAACAGATCTGGGTGGAACTTAAAGAAGAACCTGTGTGTCCCGTTCTCACTCATTCTAGACAGCGCACCCGTCAGTAGCCCCATTCACACAGAGAAGCCGCATGAACGCCGCAGCCGACGTTCGTCAATTCTCACACCGTTGGTCATTCACACAGAGCGAAGCATCTCCGCCTTAAAGACGAACCGCTGTGTAATTCACACAGCAAGACAGTGCTGCGGCTCCTAAAGAGGCGTGACGGTACATGTCATGATGATGATGTCTGTGTAACTTTCAAGGTGTCCAGTCAATCTAAACCCGCACACAGTTTATTAGGGGTGGGGGAAAAAATCGATTCACATAATAATCGTGATTCTAATCATCCACAATTGATTGACAAAATCGATTTTTCATTAACGTTCCCCCGTCTCTCTGTGCGCTCGCACAGAGAGACGGGGTTTTTGTTGTGGCCAAGTCGTGTATATCTTCATGTGATGCACTGCGGACTTTTTCCCACAGGCTAACATTGTGAAAGACACATCTGTAAAATGGTAATTAGGCTTACAATCTCTACGAACTGACTAGTTTTATTGTCGAAATTTGGGCAATACGGGCCAATAAAATCTGGAGAATCTAGAAGAGCCGCCCAATTACATTTAATTAAGCATGTCCCGATCCGATCTCCAGGATCTTTTTCACTGTTTGAGATCAGCAAATTTGAAGGTTGACCTAAGCCCGATCATTTTGACGTCAGCTGTCATAAACGGAGCACAATTTGTGTCAGGAAGCAGACACACACTCAACGTTACTCTGGCACCCCTGTGGATAAAATGTCTGCCGTGTGGAAATACTTTAAATTAGAAAATAAAAGCAGCCTAGTGGCGACATATAATATTTGCAATACATCCATTTCGCGAGGGGGTAACAAAACAGCTGCATTTAATACCATGAATTTGATACAGCACATAAAAAGCAAACACCCAAAGGAACACACCGAGTTCACTCAAACAACCCAGGCAAAGGCCCCGAAGCAGCAACACTCGCGGATGTTTAGAAAAAGAAAGAGAAATATCCTTGAGACAGCGACACGACCAATATACTTGAATTCATCGCTCTGGATAATCAGCCCATCTCCGTGGTTGAGGATCAGGGTTTTCGCTGTCTTTTAGAGTTTTTGAATCCACGGTATGACATACCATCTCAGCATTACCTTTCGCATACCGCCCTACCGGAGATGTACAGCAAAGTTTGTGACCTACCTACGAGGTGATTTAAGAGATGTGACTGCTTTAAGCTTGACGACAGACATTTGGAGTTCTGATGTTTGCCCCATGTCATTGCTTAGCCTCACTACACACAGGATTGACTCTACTTTTGAGTTACAACATGCAGTACTACATGCCCACATGTTTCGTGGATCTCATACAGCAGACCATGTGAAACAGGCAATCGAGTAGATGCTGAACGCGTGGGAAATAGAAAAGCAACGGGTCCATGTAATTTTACATGACAACGCATGGAATATGAGAAAAGCAATGGATGACATGGAGTGTGGGCTGTGTTGCACACACACTTTAGATGGCTGTACACTAGGGTCTTCTGTCACAGCGCAGCATCACAGACGCACTTGCTAGCACAAGGAAGATATTAGGCCATTTCAAACACTCACCACGCCTGGAAGATTTCCAGAATGAAATGAAGATGCCTGTCAAACACCTACAGCATGTGCAAGTTAGATGGAACAGCACTCCAGAGCCTACTGGAGCAAAAGCGGCCGCTGAGAGTCTATGCTGCTTACCGCAACCTCCCAGCTACACTGACAGCGAACCAATGGGCACCATTGGAGAAGACAGTGGTGGTTTTAGCTCCCTTTGAAGAGCTGATGAGGGTTGTGAGTGCAGAAACTGCAATTACAGCTAATGTGATCCCTGCCATAACAGTCCTGAAATGTGTCCTTTCTCGAGAGCAGACCAATGACCAGGGAGTCAAGATGATGAAAAGCACTCTTCTAGAGGCAGTGGATATATGCTTCAGCTAGGTTGAGTATGACCCACTCTACTCAATTGCAACTCTGGTGGATCCCAAATACAAAGACAGGCAAGTCAAGTAAATAATGTACATTTAGAATAGCATGATATGCCTATTTTCCTTTAATGAATCAAATGTAAGTCATTAAAGCCAAATCCTTTTTATTTTTATTTTCATGTAGATTTAGCTCTGTTAATGGTAGGATACTTAACATCATTTATCTATTTTCAGGTATTTCACCAAGTCAGACAACCTGAAGCCTGCTAAGGATGCTCTCTTTCAAGAGGTGGAGAAGATGGAGGTAAGGAGGACCCCCAGTGAAGTGTCAGAGGAGGCAGAGCCTGTGAAAAAGGCACCATGTCAGAACACATCAAGCAGCAGCCTAGGCAGTGTCTTTGATGAGATCTTGGAAGAGAGGGAGACGGAGACAGGGTCTGTGAGACCAGCCGTTGTTCAGGTGCAGACTTACTGCACAGAGCAAACTATCCCAAGGTCAGACAATCCACTATATTATTGGAGGGCAAATGCCACACGATTTCCCTCACTGGCTGCTGTTGCTACCAAGTTTCTCTGTGCCCCATGCACAAGTGTGGACAGTGAGAGACACTTTAGTGCAGTCTCAAACATTACTGGTGAGAGGAACCGCCCATGTCTGCTAACAGGGTAGAGATGCTGGTTTTCCTTAACAAGAACCTTCACTTAATTTTGAAGTGAGAGAAAGAGGATAGATAAATGAATGAGACTGAGAAAGATCTCATGAGCAGCTCCAATAGCATTTTAGGGTTACGGTTATGGAGACATTTCCTATGATATTATTATAACTCGGTCCCATTACTGCAACCTATATTGCTTAAACAACTAGCCAGTTCCACCTTCGAGCAAAAATGTCCATCCTCATTGTCCATCATTGCAGTTATTCATTCCATTTTGCATACCTGTTTAAGTCTCTGCATCCATTGGTATTGTTGGTGTTTTTATATTCTTCCAGCTACGGTTACAGTTCTAATTTTTGTGGCAATCAATAACAGCATCCGCAGTAGGTACCTTTTTACTTTTAAAAATGTGTCAATTTCTTCTTTACAGTTTTCTGGAAGGGCAGAAAAAGAGATATGTGAATATAACTCTGAGGTATCTAAATCCCTGTCTGGACAAATGGAAAGAGACATCTTTTTATTGTTTAAGNAATTCCCTAATATTATCATTGCTTATGTTTTTTTTTTGATTAATTTTCTATCCATAGACCTCTCCATATTTATGTCAACACTGCATTAGTGCTGGAATAGAAGGAATTGGGTGTTTTATAAAAAAAAAAGCAAAATATCATCCACAAACAGAACTGTCCTATGGATTGACCCTCCTTCATTTGATATTCCTTGGATCTTTTTAAAGCTCTGCTAAAGGTTCAATTTAAGCGCAAAAAGCACGAGTCGCCCTGAATCACACAGACTTCAGAACAACGATGCTTAAATCTTACTTTGGTAAATATTTTCTCCAAAACCCATTTCTTTCATTTCTTTCTTTGTTCATGAAATGACAAATCACTTCTATTGAATGCTTTCTGGGTGTCTAGGCTGAGAAGCACTGAAGGTTGATTGTCCCTCGCCACTACCGACTGTAGGTTTGAAGCTCTCCTCACATCAGTTATTCCTTGACGATCTGAAACAAATCCTGTCTGAGTATATTCATTTTGTGTTCTGGTTTTCGAGAATCAAAGTTAATATTTTATACTCTAACTAACTCTAACTAACTAACTATCTAACTAATAACTATAGAGGGTCTTTTCCCTCCTTATGTAGGACAGTGATAACGCATCCCTCCTCGATTTTGGGGTTGTCCTGAATTTAATACATAATTGTAAACTCTACATAAAATGGAGAAAAGATAACTTTGCAATATCATCCTGCGAACCCATCTATTCCCAGTGGTTGGTTGTTTTTCACTTTAGTAATAGTTTCTTAAATGCATATTCTCAAATGTGCTCAACCAGTTTAGTTGCTGCATCATCTGTAATTTTAGTCATTTTGAAAGGTCTCAAAAACTCATCAATTTGTTCTTTCTTATGTTCTTGATCTTGATCTCTATATAACTGTTCATAATATTTTGCAAAAGCATCTGATATTTCCTTATGGTGGGTCTCAGTCTGTTTAGTTTTTAGGTGTTTAATTTGAGGGCATACAGGGTTAGATTGGGCTTTCTGAAGTTGTAAAGCCAACAGCCTAGTAACTTTATTTCCCATTTCATAATATTTTCTATTAATGAAACTGAAAGCCAAGTACTTGGATAGAGCAAGTATTTCCTGTTTCACATGGGTGTCTGTTAGCAGTGAGACATTGAGCCTCTAGGACTTAAGATGATTATCTGACCCTAGATTAATTTTCACAATGACAGGACTGTGGTCTGAAATTATTATCAGTTGAATTGTGCTATCCTTTATTTGATGTGTTTTTTTATATAGAAAAATAAAAATAACTAGAACTGCAAGCAGTTATAAACGGGGGCCAAGCCCGCCCGCGCGACTCGAACCCCGCGCACCGTAGAGCCCACGGAAGTTGGCCCCAAAGGATGACGGGCTCGGGGCAAAAGTGAAGACACAGGTCAACGTTTGAGCTGTGGTATTCGCTGTAATGGGAAGTGCATTGGAAGTGCAAAAGACTGAAAGTGTGCCGATCTGGATTTGTTGTACTAAGCCACGCCCACATTGACCAGTAATGACCACCTTCAAGATATGACCTCAGGATTGGCCCTGCATCATACCAACCAAATTTCATAAAAAGCGGTGTAGCCGTTCAAGAGATATAAACTTCCCATATCTTTAGCGCCCCCTAGTGGCCAAATTTTGTCAAATTCGACTCATCCCTTCCCAGTCTCATGGCAACCAAGGATCTCAAATTTTGTTAATAGCATTTAGTTTGACCGAGATATCAAACAGTTTACATTTTTATGGCTAGCTACCGAAATTTGTTCGTTAATTATTTGCGCATTTTTTGACCGAGCAAAATTCTTTTGATAACTTTAGATCAGGTCCAGCAGAAGAGTGTACGTACCAAGTTTCACGCAGATCGGACAAAATCCCAAGGAGGAGTTAGAAAAAGTAGGTTTTCCAGTTTTTGCGATTTTGCGAAAAACGTTCTAACCGGAAGTGGGCGTGGGGATACAAGGTTTTTGAATGTGAGACATACGGTGTGGAAGTTATAGGCAAAAATGTATTTTCCTCTGTTATAGCGCCCCCTGCTGGCGGATATACGTAGTTTTTTGTGTCTGAGATATTCGCAGGAGTCTGGACCAACCCTCCAAATTGCACTGCCCTCCCTTGCATGGAGAAAAATAGAAATCTTTACAAATACAATAGGGTTCCTAGCACCGCTGGTCCTAGGAAACGCGTATGCAAGCATACCCCTCGGGCTTGGCCCTCTAATAATCCTCAAATAGCCTCCATGTACTTGGGACATGAATGTAAAGTCTCTAGGCCTTGGATGGTGCCAGATCATTACTAAACCCAACTCTTTCATCATGCCATTTTAGATTGAGGTCTCATTGTTATGGGTAGTCTAATTTGTTGTTTACGCTCACCCTAGCAATGGAGGGTCAGGAGCGCATTATTGAGCGCATTGTTTACACACGCAACCAGCTGATTGCGCTGTGCAAACCTGCACTGCTGTGTGAACCTGCACTGCTGCCCGGAACCAGGCCTGAGGTACAGAAGGAGCTGCGGAGTGCTGTGAACACACCACCATGCTAACCCTGACTGTTCGCTGCTTCCCTAATAATAAGCCATGGATCACCAATGACCTGAAAGCCCTTCTTAACCAGAAGAAGAAAGCATTCAGGTCTGGAGACAGGGAAGAACTGAGGAGAGTGCAGCATGAACAATATGCTGAGGGCCTGTAAAGACACCTACAGGAGGAAGCTGGAGGCCAAACTCTAGCAGAACAATGTGAGGGATGTGTGGACTGGAATGAAGCAGATCACTGGGTGTAAAGTGAGCGGCAGACAGTCATCAGGCAGCCTGGAGAGGGCAAACGAGCTGAACAGATGCCGTCTCCCTGACACCTCCAGACCCCCACACAACCTCACTGCCCCGAATGCTTCCTCCTCTCCCCCCTCACTGCCCTGATGTTGGAGCTCTCCTGTGCAGCACCTCTCCTCCTCCTCCTCTTCCTCCTCCACCTCCTCCTCTTTCACCTTCACCTTCTCCTCCACCTCCTCGTCCTACACTGAAGACATCAGCAGCCTCCCCCGCATGACTTTGACTGCAGGCCAGGTTAGGAGACAGCTGGAGAGACTCCACCAGAAGGCTGCAGGCCCTGACGGTATCAGCCCCAGGATCCTGAAGACATGTACCAGCCAGCTGTCTCCTGTCCTACAACACCTCTACAACCTGAGCCTGGGTCAGGAGAGAGTACTAGTGCTTTGGAAGACGTCCTGCCTGGTTCCTGTTCCAAAGAAGTCAGCACCATCAGACCTCAATGACTACCGACCAGTGGCCCTCACATCTTACGTCATGAAGGTGCCGGAGAGAGACTGATCTTGGCCAACCTGAGGCTGCAGGTGAGAGCCCTGCTAGACCCTCTGCAATTTGCCTACCAGCCCCACTTGGGAGTTGATGACGCTGTCATCTACCTGCTGCAACGAGCCCATTCGCACCTGGATGGTGGAGGAGGCACTGTGAGAATCACATTCTTTGATTTCTATAGTGCTTTTAACACCATTCAGCCACTGCTACTGGGGGAGAAGCTGCGGGTGATGGGTGTAGACGACACAATGATCTCCTGGATTACTGACTACCTGACAGGCAGGCCACAGTTTGTCCGTATGGGCAGTGTTCTGTCTGATGCGGCGGTCAGTGATACAGGAGCTCCACAGGGGACTGTACGGTCTCCTTAACTGTTCACCTTATACACCACTGACTTTCAGTACAACACCGGGTCGTGTCACCAGCAGAAGTTTTCTGACGACTCGGCTGTTGTTGGGGGTATAAGTGAGGGACAGGAGGAGGAGTACAGGGCACTGGTGGACAACTTTGTGGAGTGGACTGAACAGAATCACCTGCGGCTGAACATAAGCAAGACCAGAGAGATGGTGATAGATTTCAGGAAGGAAAGGACGACGGCTTTCATACCACTGCGCAGGGTGTTACCATCAACCACAGACTGGAGTGGAGATCTAACACTGAAGCTGTTTACAAGAAGGAGATGAGCAGACTTTACTTCCTGAGGAAGCGGAGATCCTTCAACGCGTGCAGCAAGATGTTGGAGATCTTTTATCAGTCTGTGGTGGCCAGTGTACTTTTCTTTGCTGTGGTTTGTTGGGGAAGCAGCATTGGAGCCAGCGACACCAACAGACTCAACAAACTGATCAGGAAGGCTGGCTCTGTGATTGGTTGCAAACAGGACACTCTGGAGGCTGTGGTGGAGAGGGGAACACTAAAAAAACTGTTATCCATCATGGATAATCCTCTCCATCCTCTCCAACTCACACTGGTCAGACAGCAGGGCACCTTCTCAGGAAGGCTGCTTCAGCTTCGCTGTCGTCGCAATAGATACAGGAAATCTTTCCTGCCACAAGCCATCGCAAATACAACAACTCTCTCACCTCTGCCTGACAGAGAACTCTGGTCTCTCTACTGTTTGTAAATATTATTATTGTTTATTGTTTATAGCACACTGTGCATTGTATATATACACTATTGCCTTCTATTTATGTTATGTACACTACTGCTGTAACAAAATAATTTCCCTGTCTGGGATCATTAAAGTAATTCTATCTATCTATAACTGAACGAAGTTGATCCATGATTTGGCACTTATCTGAACCGCTTATTAATGCAGGGTTTCCCCTACATGTAATTGACTGTGGCGCACCGCCACGGCAAAATAAAAGCCGCCACACCTTCAAAATTCAGGCATAAATAAATCCAGTGTTAGAGAAAGTAAATATTTTACCGTCGTCTTCCACCTCAGTCTTTGACATTAACTAGCATGTTGGATCTTTAGCTTGATAATTAGCTAGAGGATTAAAATGGTCACTTAGAACAGAGTCCTGCATGGGTCACCGCATCCGACAAGTTTTCCGACACAACTTACATTCCGCACCCGAGCCGACCCGCTATAAATTGTTACTGACGCGACGCCCGAAGGAAAATTGGACGGACGCAATTTTTAAAAGTGAAAGTAAGACAGCGTAGAGGGAATGAGTTCTGGGGGGGCGCAAGCACGCATGAATGAGCTCATATGAGATATAAATGCTTATCATTTGTGTCGCTAATAATGACTGATGATAAGTGACGCCTTGAAAATGGCAATCGTAAAACCCGACCCGTCTCTCCAGGCGTCCGCATGTCCTGCATCTGTGTCCGACCCAGTACATTATTTTTCAGCCGTGCAGGACTCTGACTTATATAACTCCTCTCTTGAAACAAATAATAAAAATAGCATTTCTTTACAATATTAAAGTTCTATGACATAAGTATAAATATTACAGTATGATGACCCAAACTGACGATCTCCCCCCCCGCCACAGTCTCAGAAAATACTGGGGGAAACGCTGTAATGGTAGATTTCACTTTTTAAAGTCAACCTAATAATTCACCAAATATTAAAGGCTGTAGTGAGGAGGATTTGAGACAAACATGTACTGGGTGGACTGAGTTAGTGAACGCAAACTGACTGAGATGACTGACTTTCATCTCAGCTCTGTTCACCGGAGCAGCGTCTACCTGTGGCTCAGCAGCCATTTGACCAATCAGATTGACTGAGTCCACTGACAACAGACAAGCAAGCAGACAGAGAGACAGACAGCCAATATATATTAGTAATATCAGAAATATATAATACTTGTGGATTACTTGGTAAATATAACAAATGTCTAGATAGTAGGGCTGTAATCAACCAAAGAAATCCTTGGTCGACCGTAGCCGTGAAATTTCGACTAATCGGGGGGCCTTGGTAGCCTTCCGCTTAATTAATTAAAAATAAACATTAAGACTAGTAGTCTATTTGCTTTAGATTAAATCGTTTTTGACCCCATTATTTTGCACTGAAATTAATTAATTAAAATGTATTAATTAAAAAACACACTCGAGTCCGTCTCTGACAGCGTTTTGCATCACATGCATCTGCACAATATCATAACCCGTGATATCCGAAAATATACTATCTCAGCCCAAAGGAGCGACGTGGGCCCGTCCTCCGGTGAGCTCACCACTCGCCGGAGGGTTCAGAAGGGGCCGGTGCAGTGGGATTTGGGTGGCAGTCGTGGGCGGGGGCCCCGGCGACCCAATCCCCGGACGGTGACTCTAGCCATGGGGACATGGAATGTCACCTCGCTGGGGGGGAAAGAGCCTGAGCTGGTGCGGGATGTTGAGCGGTACCGGCTAGAAATAGTCGGGCTCACCTCCACACACAGTCTGGGTTCTGGAACCCAACTCCTTGAGAGAGGCTGGACTCTCTTCTACTCTGGAGTTGCCCGCGGTGAGAGGCGGCGAGCTGGTGTGGGCTTGCTTATAGCTCCTCAGCTCAGCTGCCATGTGTTAGAGTTTACCCCGGTGAACGAGAGGGT
>CAEMYA010000384.1:187384-199535 GCA_903131615.1 Diplodus sargus | reverse complement strand
TAAACCCATTGTTCCTGCAAACGCACAATCATTTTTAAAACGAACATACAAGACAGTTATATGACAAAATTTCCCCCTGTTGGGTAAAAGCTGAACTTGGCTTGCATTATGTTCAGCGAGTTTCATCTAAATTGTGCTACTATGCATACCGATACTATATCCTGTCTCTCTTACTTCAGAAAGAAACAACAACACGGGTAATGACGTTCTGAGGAAGCATGCCCCATGCACTTCACAGAAAGCAGCTGTTCTGACTGATGGTATCCTCATAATGCTGGTACTGACATGAGGCCTCTATAGTGGAGGATAAAGGACTCAGGAAAATGAGTCACCGGCTGGTTACAGTCTCCCCACTAGGACCCATTTCACCAAACTGATGGAGAGGATGTACCAGATTACATTCTAGAGAGTGAAGAGTGCCATAAAAGCCAACAACAGCTAAATTGCTCTCATTACTGATGTATGGACAAATATGGTATCCTAAACCTACCTTGGAATTACATGCCACTACACTGGAGACATTTGGAACTGTGCCACTGGAAGACAGACATTCAGCATCCACCATTGCAGAGTGGTTGGAGGAGGTTGCAGCCAGATTTGAAATTCCTCCAAGCTAAAATATAGCCAATGTGCATGACAATGGTGCCAATATCGTGGCTGTGGCAAACATACTATAGGAGAAGCATGGGTGGGATTCTTTCCGCTGCACTGGCCACACCTTGCAACTAGCCATCAATTCAAGCACTGGCAAAAGCAACTGAGGATGCAATATGTCCTGTCGAACATTTTTTTTTTTAAGTGAGCTAGCATGCATCAAGCTGAGAGAAACCAGAGCACAAGTTTGTGCAGAATGTAAGCACAAGACGGAACAGCAAGTTCTACACAATAACCACACTGCTTTAGCAAAGGTGGCATGTCACCGCAATGCTGTCTGACTCAAGCATCACGCAGAAGGGCAAACACTACCTTGACTTAAAACCTGACCAACGGAACATGCTTGAAGAGCTTTCCACAGCCTTAAAACCCATTGAATGAGCCACTGTGTTTCTGAGTGGGGAGAAATATATCACCATCTCTGCAGTACCTCAACTTGTGAAGGGATTTTTGAAGTCCACCCAGTGCAGGCTTTCCAAGCCACTGCTATGGAGCAGCTTCAACAGCGATGGAAGGAGATTACTTTTTCATACATGGCAACGAACACAGTGATCCTCTCCTCAGCCCTGGGCCCGAGATTCAGAAAACACAAGTTTCTGACACACAAGCAAGTCTTTAATGTGCAGGCCAAATTGCCAACACAGGCACTTGGAGTAAGGAGGGAGGTAGATACGCAGAAGCATGACAGTGTCTGTGACCAGGGCTCGACAGTGCAACTGTTTTGCTCGCATTTGCGAGTTGATTATTTCCAGTGCGAATAGAAAATTACATTCAGTCGCATCAGTGCGACTCCGACAGAAACTGTAGTACATGCCATGGGCGAGGCTAGTCCCTTTTTAGGGGTGCTTCAGCGGTTTAAAATGTATATGTTATGGACGAAAATGAAAACACCCCCGCTTAGTAAATGGTATCATCCTCTTCTCACGCGCTGCTTCTCCTCTGTACCTGCGCCGCTCCGCAGTCCGACCGCCGTCCAGCGCGACACACACAGAGTGAGAATCCGTTTAGTTGTAGAGTTGAGAATCAACTACTCATTCAAAGCAGAGCTCCACCAAAGCGCCTGCAATCGTTGCTGAAGGTTATCTGATGTGTCAGTATTTCCTCTATATGCATTCTGCATTTTCAGCCCTGCTGCAAAAAAAAAAAAGACATGATTTTTGCAGGTTTAATATCACGGATTTAGGGACCGTCATTAAATTACTTAGCATAAATATATTAATACAAAATAATTGCAGTTTTTTCAAAATGTTCCATGTCATGTGACCCAGTGACTCCAAACCAGCAGCAGATAGTTTTAGTAAACTGGATGAATAAGACACACATTTGTTATTGTATTTTAGTGCCTCCTCTATTTTACATGAATATTAACATGCAGAAATTATGATTTTTTTCTCAATAGCTTCCATGTCATGAGACCCACTGACTTCTGAAACAGATTCTGTTTCCATAAAAAATACATAATAATGAAGGAAATAATGGCAAAAACGTTAACTAATGCTCAAGAGGTTCACATGTTTTCAAGCAGCAACTTCTACACTATTTTGTCTCAAGTCATAGATTCTGATTCCTAAATTCTGAAAAAGATTTTTTTTTCTTAAAAATCTCACCAGTAGTCACCATTTAAAGGGCTACCAGACCCCGGACCCCCCTGATGTTTCAAGGTTACTGACTCAGAGCACCGCTGCTACAAAAAAATCTAGGGGAAACACTGTTCTAAGAATTTTGGACATGTGGGGTGAACTATTTCTGTCTAACCAGAAACCAACAACAAAAAAATGTAAAGAAAGACATAGTAGAGCCGTATGTTTTCATACTATTTTGGCCTTTGCCTATCACAGCTATGGAAAAGTGTTAGGCTAAAGTGAAAAAGAAAAAATAAATCTGGATTTTGGAGTTAGTTGAACCAATGTTAAAATGATGGGTGGTGGCAGTGGGGCTCATTGGGTAAGCTCGGACCCTAGAATCGCCCCTGGTTGCTGTTTACGTGAGCACTGAGCAGTATTTATTTTATTTTTAATTTTTTGGCAACCTGAATCGTCTCCTCCAATGCAAGCACAGCATTGTAGCTATGTAATCAGATCGAACCAATGCAGTGCTTCCATAACAGACACGTGACCACACACGCACACAGTGAAGACTGCAGAACGAAAACTAAAATCAAAATACAAAATGGAGACGCGAAAGAGTGCCGGCGTCGTGAAAATGAACCCCCCAATGCATTATTTTCAGAAAACAAGAGAGGATGATAAGAACAAAAATAAAATTAGTCTACAGGGTTAGGATCAGCAAGTTTTTACCAAAATTGCTGAATTTTCATTGTGCTACTAAAAAATGTTGTGTGCTACTAAATTTTTCAGCATGGTAGCACAGTGCTACTTGGAAAAAAGCTTAGCGTCAAGCCCTGCATTAAGTCCGAATGGACAATGTTCTCCACTTCCATTGTTGATGCGGCTGTCCGGAGCTGTGGCCGTAAGGTCTCCGGTGCCTGTCGTGGCGGCAATCCCCGAACCCGGTGGTGGACTCCGGAAATAAGGGATGCTTTCAAGCTGAAGAAGGAGTCCTATCGAGCCTGGTTGGCCGGGGGGACTCCTGAGGCAGCTGACGGGTACCGGCAGGCCAAGCGTGCGGCAGCACGGGCAGTAGCGGAAGCAAAAACTCAGGACTGGGAAAAGTTCGGGGAGGCCATGGAGGAGGACTACCGGTCGGCCTCGAAGAAAGTCTGGCAAACCATCCGGCGCCTCAGGGGGGGGAAGCAGTCCTCGAGCTGTTGACCTCGACTGGGGACATTGTCGGGCGGTGGAAGGAATACTTCGAGGATCTCCTCAATCCCACTGACACGCCTTCCATAGAAGAAGCAGAGACTGGGGTCTCAGAGGTGGATTCATTCATTACCCAAGCCAAAGTCACTGAGGTAGTTGGGAAGCTCCTCAGTGGCAGAGCACCGGGGGTGGATGAGATTCGCCCTGAGTACCTCAAGTCTCTGGATGTTGTGGGGCTGTCCTGGTTGACACGTCTCTGCAGCATCGCGTGGCAGTCGGGGACAGCGCCTCTGGACTGGCAGACCGGGGTGGTGGTCCCCCTATTCAAAAAGGGGGACCGGAGGGTGTGTTCCAACTATTGGGGGATCACACTCCTCAGCCTCCCTGGGAAAGTCTATTCCAGAGTACTGGAGAGGAGAATTCGGCCGATAGTTGAACCTCAGATTCAGGAGGAACAATGCGGTTTTCGTCCTGGCCGCGGAACACTGGACCAACTCTATACCCTCCGCAGGGTGCTCGAGGGTTCATGGGAGTTTGCCCAACCAGTCCACATGTGTTTTGTGGATTTGGAGAAAGCATTCGACCGTGTCCCTCGTGGCATTCTGTGGGAGGTGCTCCGGGAGTACGGGGTCGGAGGCCCCGGGCTGTACGGTCCCTGTACGACCGGAGCAGGAGCCTGGTTCACATTGCCAGCAGTAAGTCAGACCTGTTCCCAGTGCATGTTGGACTCCGGCAGGGCTGCCCTTTGTCACCGGTTCTGTTCATTATTTTTATGGACAGAATTTTCCGGAGGGGACCTGGTTCGGGAGCCACTGGATTTCATCTCTGCTTTTCGCGGATGATGTGGTCTTGTTGGCTCCCTCGAGCCAGGACCTCCAGCATGTCCGGGAGCGGTTTGCAGCCGAGTGTGAAGCGGCTGGGATGAGAATCAGCACCTCCAAGTCCGAGGCCATGGTTCTCGACCAGAAAAAGGTGGCTTGCCTCAAGTGGAGGAGTTTAAGTATCTTGGGGTCTTGTTCACGAGTGAGGGAAGGATGGAACGTGAGATTGACAGGCGGATCGGTGCAGCGGCCGCAGTAATGTGGTCGTTGTATCGGTCTGTCGTGGTGAAGAGAGAGCTGAGCCGAAAGGCGAAGCTCTCAATTTACCAGTCAATCTACGTTCCTACCCTCACCTACGGTCATGAACTTTGGGTCATGACCGAAAGAATAAGATCCCGGATACAAGCGGCCGAAATGAGTGTCCTCCGCAGGGTGGCGGGGCGCTCCCTTAGAGATAGGGTGAGGAGCTCTGTCACCCTGGAGGAGCTCGGAGTAGAGCCGCTGCTCCTCCACATCGAGAGGAGCCAGCTGAGGTGGCTCGGGCATCTGTTTCGGATGCCCCCAGGACGCCTCCCTCGGGAGGTGTTCCTGGCATGTCCCGCCGGGAGGAGACCCCGAGGAAGACCCGGAACGCCTTGGGATCCTCCCGGATGAGCTAGAGGAAGTGTCCGGGGAGAGGGAAGTCTGGGTGTCCCTGCTCAGGCAGCTGCCCCCGCGACCCGGCCCCGGATAAGTGGACGAAAATGGATGGATGGATACTATGTCAACTAGTGATATCAGCACAAGAACTGTTGAGGAATATTTAGACAATAGTTTTTGTCATGTTATAATAATTGACAGACGCTATCATTTCCACTCTGTGCGTGTCCACACACATTGAAATATGCCAATACTGATATGTTCATATACTTAAAACGGACGGAGCAACCTAATGCAGACAAGTCAGCTTACCAGTACTTTCCTCCTGATGAAGTCAAATATGCCATATGCAAGACACACAGCATTGGGATGAAGAGGACCCGCTGCGTGTTTACACACTGCCATAGCAGCATGTAATTAACACGCCAAAAATCGACCAATCTGAATTTTGGTCAAGCCAGAACGTATCGACCAATAAATCAAACAGTTGAGTTGGAGATTACAGCTAAATCTTGGTGAAATTATTTTAGTTTAACAGTGTATCAGTGTTTTTTCAACATTTTGAAGACATTTACCAATAACCATGATAATTTTGGTCACTATGACCGTGGTGTGAAAATTTTCATACCCGGACCAAATGTTTATACGTAGAGATTTTGTGCTCTTTGAGTTCAAACTGACAAAAAAACTGTTAAGAACAGTAATGACAAATGTAAAAAACTGTCATCGTTATTTTAACGCATTGTTATTCTATCCTACAGTGAAACACCGACGACAATTTGTCATCCACATATTTCACTTTAACTAACCAACAGCTCTAAATTTAAGATGACAAAACATGTAATGTGTAATCTGTACACAAATGACATCACAGCGCCTGGCGCTGTATGTGTGCATTTGTGTGTGTGCGTGAACATGCACACTGAGGTGGCAGCTTGAAAAGAAAGAAGGGTCCCAAAAGATGTTTCTGAAGCATAGGCAATGCACACACACACACACACACACACACACACTCACGCACACAATACTTCCAAGTCCTCCTGTTTTGTTCTGCTTGGAGAAAACTAACCCCCCCCCCCCTTTACATCTTATCAGACCCCATCTTAGGAGAACCCTCTGTGTGGATGTGGGTGTGTGAGGGGTTGCAAGGAAGAAACAGATTTTCTTCACACCTCCCCAGTTGGGACAAGAAAAATGTGCGTGATGAGTTCAGGGAGCATATTTATATGGAGTGTGTGTGTGTGTGTGTGTGTGTGGAGACCCCAGAGAAATCAAGGTAGACTGCCAGAGACTTCCTTTGTTTCTCCCAACTTTGCTTCTCTCCTTTTTCTCTCTCCCTTCTCCTTTCATTCTGTGGCCACCCCACTTTTTCCCTTGACCTCTTTTCTCCTTGCTCTCTCTTCTCTCGCCGATTTTTCTCTCATCACTGTCTTTTTGCTCTCTTTCCTACATTTTTCCTCTCTTCCTATCTACCCATCATCAGGCACGTATGTAATCCAAAGACCACAGAACCTCCTTGCGCTTCACACCAGAGCAACACAAACAGGAAAAGATATCAATCTCTTCCTCCCATTCCTCCTCAGCACTGTCACCAAATCTCTTCTCCTGACCTGAAGCCCCTTCTGGCCAACTATTTTACTTTCCCTGCAACCAGGGGTCTACCAACTAATTCAATGGCTTTCATCAGACACAATTTCCAAAATGTTAAACTAGCGGGAGAAAAGTATCAGGAGTTGTTGTTGTGTTCTCTGTGAGCCTTAGCTCTTACCCTGTTTTGTCAAGTGTCGATTGTGCCTCCAGCCAAAAGAAGAATGGGCTTGGAGAAAGACAAGCTTTCATTTTCAAAGTCATATATCAATTAAACTATTGTTAAGGTATTATTAGCAAAACTCAGGCTCTAGTTTTGACACTATTAAAAAGATCACCAGCTAGGGGTGGGGGAAAAAATCGATTCACATAAGAATCGGGATTCTAATCATCCACAATTCTGAATCGATTGATAAACTTCAAAAATCGATTTTTTATTAACCCCGTCTCTCTGTGCCCCCCATGGGCTTCCCTAGACAGCGTTGCAGCAAGCTTGGGGAAAGCAAGACAAGGAATTTGTCTTCAAAATAAGAGCCTGACATTGCACCCCATTGGAGTTTAGAACTGGGTTCTTAGCGGGGGGCTTTTAATTTGAAAGTAGCGACGGTTCCTAGCTAGCCGATAAAACAACAAGCTAACAGCGAAGACAGCTTCAGAGACCGAGGAGACGCTAGCATCTCCTGGATCCTGGATTGTCGTTGTAGAGTGAGACAGCTGCTTTGTACAAGATTGACAGACAGCCTTATGTTTGTTAGCTACTTGCAATCTACAGTGCAGAACCCAAAATAATTCCACTTCTCAGATGCTTTGGTGTTGTGCTTGTCCACTCAAGTGAACTTTGCTCACTAGTGTCTTCCATTTTTGTAGCAAACAACTTGATATTACTAGAATTGAATTGGTAGGTCAAGGGTAGGGCTGGGCGATAAAACGATGACGATGTGTGACGTGACGTGCACAGTAGCACTTTCATGTTTCGTCATCGTGCCTCATAACTGCTTTAACAAAAAGAACGGCGTGGAGTGAAAGGAGAAAATGAGTGTGATAATGCAAGAGGAAATTGTAGATAAAAGAGGAAAGGTCACGTCACCAGTTTGGCAGTAGTTTGGATATTTTAAGTCCGACAAGAGTGAGACCGATGTTGTCTGCAAACTATGCAGAGTCGTCATCTTTACCAAGTCTGGCAATATGAGAAATGTATTATACCACCTCAGCCGCTCTCATCCGTTGGAGTATAGCAGCGTCAAACAGCCACAGCCATCTACATCTGCCGGTTCAGGTGGAACGCCACACAAGCGGCAACAGACCACCATGGAGAGGTACTCGGCAGCAGTGCAATACGACAAAACATCAAAACATTATAAAGAAATAACAGATGCAGTGGCGTATCATTTAGCGAAGGACTTTCTTACTGCTCAAGAACAGTTGAGAAGTCTAGATACAAGAATCTTATTTAAGTGCTTGACCCCTCTTACATTCTTATTTCAAATAATTATTGATATCGACTGACATGAAACACTTATATCGTGATACATTTTTCAGCCGTATCGCCCAGCCCTAGGTCAAGGGTCAATAGGAACGCAGTAGGTCAATCTGATAGTGAATTTTTAGAGCACCCTCTGCTGGATCGCAAGGCAAACTACTTTAAATGGTCCATTGCACTTATAGATCGTAGTTTTTGATTTTGAACATTACCACATTACCAGTCATTTTCCTCCTACATTCATATTAATATTCGAATTTCCAAAAGAAAAAGTGATAGCACTACCGCTTGCATCTGGCTTTAGTGTGCAATCTGAATGTAAATTATCTGGATTTACTCCCAGGTCAAATAACTCAGTAACTGCAGTAGTCACAGGTATTTATCGCCTTTGCCACGACTTTGACATCTGGGAGATTATACTAATATTACTCTCATACTAGAATAATATATTCTAATACTCTAATTCTAATACTCTATATTATTCTCATACTCGTATCATAGCAATGCTATGATACGAGTTGAAGTTAAAATTGTAGTCTGTAACAATTTTTTTGTTATATTTGCTAATTGCCATTATAAATCTTATAGTAGAGCAAGATACAGATCAACTGTGTAAAAGTCCACTGTCTGTGGCTCCACTCAGTGGCTGTAATTCCACCACCAGAATCCACCACTTCCAAATCAACACAGCCATTCAGAGCGAGTGTGTGAGTGTCTTAGAAGTGTCAATCATGCTTGTGCATATGCTGCTGGCAGCCCCTCTCCCTCACGCAGTGCGTACTCGGCAGTGCCCCTCCCCCCGCGCAGCGTCTGCTCTCACCTGGTCAAGCTTAATCACAAACTGCGAGCACTGACGGAGAGGCAACAGAGCAGAAAAATGCCCCACCATTGCCTATGTCAAAGAGAAGAAATAAAAAGACTGTCAAAGAAAAGCAGTGTGAAAAGAAAGAATTGGACCGAGCCAAAAAGAGAACTAGGATAAATATTGGAGCACTCAAGCAGTGTTTCAAAATTGTTCAGTTCGTTCCAGAGTTTGAAAGTTAAAGATATCAAATAGATTACTATTGTTATAGGACTGGTGTCGTGTCCTATAATCAATTATGTAAATACGTCGATTTGTGTAATAGAGGTGTGTCTCTTCACTGGCCTCACAATTCGATAACCATTCAGCTGTCAGGGATTCGAATGCAAACGATTTTAAAATATTGAAATGTAAGTGACAAGTTTAAAAATGTTAACTTGGGTAAATTTGTTGATAATTCAGGTTGGATTTGAGGCTGCTCCTGGGTAATGTCCCTTCACAGGAAAATGAGAGGGACAATTCTGTGTTTTTTATTATGGGACCTAATTAACAAACTAACAAAGTAGCCTATATGAAATTGGATAAAGCACAACAGTTTTAACAGATTTTTCACCCATTAATCATCGAAATTTACATGCTGAAGGGCATGTGTAACATGAAATGATTTTAAATACTATAAATACTAGGGATGTGAATCTTTGGCTGTCTCACGATTCGATTCGATTCGATTCCGATTCTTAGGGTCACGATTCGATTCAAAATCGATTCTCGATTCAACCGATTCTCGACTCAACCGATTCTCGATTCCAAAAAATTGATACAATGCATAGTGTGTTAAGGCAAATTATGGCATCAAAACAATACAGTTTGTATAAGATAATGTGATTTTTAAATAAACTGATTCCAAGACAAAAGGTTACATTTATTCATGCTAAACAAATAAAAACTTACTTACTGTACAAGAAATAAAAGCTTAGGCCAACTGCCCCTGCGGGGGGAGGGGGGCGCAATCTGCTGCAGAATGAAAAAAGCCCTTCAAGAGTGTGTTTTGACGAGATTAATATGGGTTTTAAAAAAGTTGCTGTCTCTCTGCTTGGAAGGAAGGTGCTGGCTACACTGTGTGGATGTTATGACCTGCACCTTCTTTTTGTGCACTTCTGTTTGACAGTGTGCCTGCAGTGCATGGCTGTCCTTGTTTGCATAGTTAATAGTTAATTAGACTATCCTTTTTGCGGTTCGGTCCGCAGATTTAGACAGAAGCCGGTCAATTGGGGGTCTGTCCTGGTCCACCAATTTGACACCTCGGAGGGTACACTTTTATCCAACTCCATTCCGATCTGAATCCGAGACGTCGATATGCCGGAAATTGTGTGAGCTGGGCGGAGGTGTGGATGACCGGCACTGTTGTGCGCCCACAGCTGAGGAGTTTTAAAAACAGGAAACAGCTGATCGTAGCAGTCAGTCCATCACTTCATCCGCGGACGTCAAGATGAGCAACTGGACAGCTATAGAGACCGAGCTGTCTTTGCTGTTAGCTTGTTGTTGTAGCAGCAAGCTAGGAGCGGTCGCTACTTTCAAATTAAAAGCCCCCCGCTAAGAACCCATTTCTAAACACTTTAATGGGGTCCAATGTCAAGCTCTTATTTTGAAGACAAATTCCTTGTCTTGCTTTCCCCAAGCTTGCTGCAACGCTGTGTACGGAAGCCCGTGGGAGCGCACAGAGAGACGGGGGAACGTTAATGAAAAATAGATTTTTGAAGCTTATGAATCGATTCAGAATTGTGGATGATTAGAATCACGATTATTATGTGAATCGATTTTTTCCCCCACCCCTAGTAAATACACAGCTTTTAGGCTGTAATGGCTTGGATTTGTATGGCGCTCAAAGTGCTCTGACAAGGTTCCAGCTTCCATTCATTTACACACAATCATACCGGTGGTGGTAAACTACGACAGTAGCCACAGCTGCCCTGGGGCAGACTGATGAAAGCGTGGCTGCCATTCAGCGCCTACGGCCCCTCGGACCACCTCCTCAAACATACAGCAGTCAGACACATTCGTAAGGTGGGCAAGGTGGGTGACTTGTCTTGCCCAAGGACACAACCACTAGGGGTGGGAATCTCTCGGCACCTCACGATTCGATTCAATTCCGATTCCGATTCCGAGGTCGATTCAATTCGATTCTAAATCGATTCTTGATGCAGCAAGTTTTTTAAGTACATTTCCATGCACGATTTTAAAAATATATATAAATTAAATCTGAGTTTGCTAATCACTTACTACTTACTTACTACAAGTATTTGTAATGATCCATACTTAAATTACTTCCAATATATTGAATTAATAAAACAAATGAAAGAAATGTGGCAAGACATCTGGAAGGTTACATTCGCTAGTAAACATCCAGCTTTGCAAAGAACCAAAAGGACGGACGCTCGTCACTGTCAGCCGGGGAGCGCATTTTTTGCGAGAAGACCGCGGCAGCCCACAAACACCCGCTGTAAAGCAGCTAACATTGAAAATGAGTATAGTGGCGCTGAGCTAGCAGTATAGCGGCGCAGCGCCGCTGTTCCACTGTCTGGGGAGAACCCTGTTAAGTAACCATTTGAATGCACGGCGGAATGACAGAAATACCCGATAGTTATTTACAGGTGTCGCAAGTTAACCTGGATGCTGCACACTCAACGCTAGGGATCGACCGATTATCGGTCGGGCCGATTATCGGCGCCGATATTCGGCATTTTGACACATATCGGCATCGGCTTTTTTTAAAAATCCGACGGCCGATAAGACATCAATTTAAAACTGGGTTATTTTGGCTCTGATGCAGCCGAGCCTCTCTGTCTGCTGCCCCTACTCTGTCTCCAGCATTGTCCCACCCACAACGCCATCTGATTGGCTACACGCAGAGCGGGTAACAGCCAATCAGTAGTGAAAGCTGTGCATGCACAGTGCTCACACACAGAGGAGAAAAAGTTTAGCCACCAGGTAAAACTGGATTCACAGCCCGGCGCTGTTCCTGGGGGCTTGGCTCTGAAGGTAAGTTAAGGCAGCAGACTCTCTCGAATTTGTAATAAACATCCCAGTACTGTACAACTCACAACTACTAGTAACATTACCGTGAGCCCGTTAACGTTATATAAACATAAGCGGCAGCTCTGCTGCTCGCTGTCCCTCCAGACGAGCCTGTTAATCACTCGCTAATATCAACGTGGAAATAGTCCATGACAGTAGAAGTCTGTGTGTGCGAGTGAGAGAGTAAAAACCTAATAAACTCAATTCCGTCCAGTTTTATTGCAGGGAAGCGCGTTGAGGTGAAGGCTGATTAGCTTTTAGCATAACGTTAGCCCACCTGTCCGCTTCTCCTTCTCTGGCTGTAGACGCTCAGCTGACTGTAGAAACTCTACAG
>CAEMYA010000384.1:105006-118771 GCA_903131615.1 Diplodus sargus | reverse complement strand
AAAAATGAACCAACCGGTTTCTCAATTCAAAAGGCACGATTCTCTGCTCACAATTCCCCATATACAACCTCTCAGCAAGTTGACACTCTCCAGACTCCCACCCTGAGGGCAGAAAACCCTTGCCTTAAATAGTACTTCAGTGGAGTTAATTGGGAGAAACCAATGTGATGGGGTGTTTTTTCCCAGGTACAGTGATTCAGTCAATATTTTATTACACACACATACATTTCAACACTCTTTATAATAATAACCTCATTATTGATCTATAATTACATAATACTTCCATTTGAATACAGCCAAACATTTTGTATTTGTTACCACAGCTTCTCTCCCTCAAATCTACAATTTCCCCTATCCCAAACAGGGAATAAAATAGCCCTTGACAAGGGGCTCGTGTTCCTTGGGGAAACAAATGGATGCGGGACCAGGAGGTGAAAGTGAAAGTTATCAGTGTAGGTACTGTGGGTGTTTGCGAGCACAATGTATGGACAAACGGGATGGGATGAGTTATGGATCCGAATCGACGGGTACTGCGTCGTTCGCTGTGATGTTGGCAGAAGTTTGGTGAGTCACTGAAAGATGTGTAAAATAGGATATGAATGAATTACGTCGCGGTTGCCGGCACCGCGTGTATCTTTGTGGACCCATTTGGAGCCACTCCAACTCAAATAAATCAGTGCAGGGATTCAAAAAGGTCAGTAAACCAGGATTTATTATGCATTTAATTTAAGTATGTTAAAAGGGTTTCTGAGTTTTCTTGTATATCAGAGGATAGCTGCGTCTTCTCTTCCCATTTTCAACATTTGTTGTAGCTACAGCAACCACAGACGCATTCGGCTGATGGTCGCCAGTTAACATAGTCCCTTGTTAATCCGAAACACTGGCCGAAAGAGTGGAGTTACTGCACGGATAAAGTCTGTCAATCTGAGGATCATGGCTACTCGCTGTATGCTACACCGGCAAGCACTCGCTTCCAAAGACATGGAACCAGATCTTCACTCTGTTTTGAACACAGCTGTGACTGCAGTTACTTTTGTGAAGTCAAGGGCACTGCGATCGCGGATCCTGGATGCTGGACATGACACATTGCTATATCACTGTGAGGTGCGATGGTTCTCTCGTGGTAAAGTTTTGCAGCGGGTGTTACGCAGAGAAATTGCAGAGTTTATGAGAGAAGAAAAATCCAACATCGCACAGTTTTGCAACTGTTGTGATGTTGTTGAGTTTTCTGCAAACAATTTCAGTAAGGGGCAATTAGTTCATTATGTTATGGTTAAACCACTTAAGTAAGCTTTTCACTGGTTTTAAAATTAACTGGATTCATTAGGACATTGCCAGTCTTACACAGTCAAGCTAACACAGGTAGAGAAAACATGTCTGGTAAGAGCACCAGCAGATCTTAGGTAGTCATGAACAGTATCTTTATGTTGACATTCCCTTTTCTGTGTTTTACATTCTCTTGTAATAGATGGACAGAAGCTACCTCATAAACTGTTGATTTTTCAGGTCGATGTCAATAGAGACAACCAGTAGTAAAGGTTTATAATGTCCATATTCGTAGCCATTTGAAAATATATCATCCTTATAAGGCTCGAATGGCCCTACCATGGAAGTATTTGTTCCTTTCCTCGAGAATGTGTTCATTTTTCAATTGTTGATGTTACATAATCCCTCAAAGCACTTTAGCCATGAAACTTGAAAAATGAACAGTGTTCACCAGGCCAGTCTTGTTACTGTTCATTTTCTAAAAGCTTTAAGATCCATCCATACATCCATCCATCTTCTTCCGCTTATTCGGGGCCGGGTCGTGGGGGCAGCGGTCTGAGCAGGGACACCCAGACTTCCCTCTTCCTGGATACTTCCTCTAGCTCATTCTGGGAGGATCCCAAGGCATTACCAGGCCAGCTGAGTGACATAGTCACTCCAGCGTGTCCTGGGTCTTCCTTGGGGTATCCTCCCGGCGGGGCATGCCAGGAACACCTCCAGAGGAAGGCGTCCAGGGGGCATCCGATACAGGTGCCCGAGCCACCTCAGCTGGCTCCTCTCAATGTGGAGGAGCAGCGGCTCTACTCCGAGCCCCCCATCGTATCTCTAAGGGAGCGCCCCGCCACCCTACGGAGGAAACTCATTTTGGCCGCTTGTATCCGGGATCTTATTCTTTCAGTCATGACCCAAAGTTCATGACCATAGGTGAGAGTAGGAACATAGATTGACCAGTAAATAGTCTTTCGGCTCAGCTCTTTCTTCACCACGACAGACCCACAGCATTACTGCAGCCACTGCACCGGTCCACCTGTCAATCTGGCGCTCCATCCTTCCCTCACTCGTGAACAAGACCTCAAGTTACTTAAACTCCTCCCCTCGATGCAGGAGCTCTCCCCCAACCCAGGGGGAGCAAGCCACCTTTTTCCAGTCGAGAACCATGGCCTGATTTTCATCCCAGCTGCTTCACACTCGGCTGCAAATCACCCCAGGACATGCTGGAGGTCCTGGCTTGAAGGGGCCAACAAGACTGTCATCATCTGTTAAAAGCAGAGATGCAATCCAGTGGCTCCTGAACCAGACCCCCTCTGGCCCGTGACTGCACCTAGAAATTCTGTGCATAAAAATAATGAACAGAACCGGTGACAAAGGGCAGCTCTGCCGGAGTCCAACATGCACTGGGAACAGGTCTGACTTACTGCCAGCAATGCGAACCAAGCTCCTGCTCCGGTCGTACCGGGACCATACAGACCATAGCATAGGGCCTCCGACCCTATACTCCCGAAGCATCTCCCACAGAATGCCATGAGGGACACGGTCGAATGCCTTCTCCAAGTCCACAAAGCACATGTGGACTGGTTGGGCAAACTCCCATGAACCCTCAAGCACCCTGCGGAGGGTATAGAGCTGGTCCAGTGTTCCATGGCCAGGATGAAAACCGCAATGTTCCTCCTGAATCCAAGGTTCGACCGAATTCTCTTCACCAGTACCCTTGAATAGACTTTCCCAGGGAGGCTGAGGAGTGTGATCCCCGATAGTTGGAACACACCCTCCGTTCCCCCTTTTTGAATAGAAGGACCACCACCCCGGTCTGAGAGTCCAGAGGCACTGTCCCCGCCTGCCACGCGATGCTGCGGAGACCTGTCAGCCAAGACAGCCCCACACCATCCATAGACTTGAGGTACTCAGGGCGGATCTCATCCACCCCCGGTGCCTTGGCACTGAGGAGCTTCCGAACTACCTCAGTGACTTCGGCTTGAGTGATGAATGAATCAACCTCTGAGTCCCCAGCCTCTGCTTCCTCTATGGAAGGCGTGTCAGTGAGATTGAGGAGATCCTCAAAGTATTTCTTCCACTGCCTGACAATTTCCCCGGTCGAGGTCAACAGCTCCCCACCTCCACTGTAAACAGTGTCGGTGGAGGACTGCTTCCCCTTCCTGAGGCGCCGGTTGGTTTGCCAGAATTTCTTCAAGGCCGACCGGTAGTCCTCCTCCATGGCCTCCCCTAACTTTTCCCAGACCTGAGTTTTTGCCTCCGGGACCGCCCGTGCTGCCACACGCTTGGCCTGCCGGCACCCGTCAGCTGCCTCAGGAATCCCCCCGGCCAACCAGGCTCGATAGGACTCCTTCTTCAGCTTGACAGCATCCCTTACTTCCGGTGTCCACCACCAGGTTTGGGGTTTGCCGCCATGACAGGCACCAGAGACCTTACGGCCGCAGCTTTGAACAGCCACGTCAACAATAGAAGTGGAGAACATGGTTCATTCAGACTCATGTCCCAAGCCTCCCTCAGGATCTGGTCAAAGCTCTCCCGGAGGTGGGAGTTGAAGACCTCCCCAGCAGAGGGTTCCGCCAGACGTCACAATGCGTTTGGGTCTGCTAAGTCTGCCTTGCTTCCTCCCCTGCCAGTGGATCAGACTCACCACCAGGTGGTGATCAGTTGACAGCTCAGCCCCTCTCTTCACCAGAGTGTCTAAGACATACAGTCGGAGGTCAGATGACACAACTACAAAGGCAAAGACTAAGGCAACTCCAGAGTAGAAGAGCGTCCAGCCTCTCTCAGGAGTTGGGCTCCAGAGCCCAGACTGTGCGTGGAGGTGAGACCAACTATCTCTAGCCAGTACCACTCAACCTCCCGCACTAGCTCATGCTATTTCCCTCCCAGCAAGGTGACATTCCATGTCCCCGTGGCCAGAGTCACCGTCCGGAGATTGGGTCGTCGGGGCCCCTGCCCACAACCGCCACCCAAATCACACAGCACCGGCCCCTTCTGAACCCTCCTGTGGATGGTGAGCCTGCTGGGGGGCGGGCCCACGTCGCTTCTTCTGGCTGCGACCCGGCCTTCAGGCGCAAGCCCCAACCCCAGGCCTGGCTTCAGGGTGGGGCCCTGGTATTAATATTATTTTATTCAAATTAAATTTTCAGTTCATTTCTATGAAACTCGCCTTAAGTATTTAGGTTTGAAAATATAAATAATTCCTACGGCATCTAGGAGTACAAATGTCAGTAAACATATGTTTAATCGGCATGAGGATTTTAAGGGGGTCGAAAATGTTCTCCTCTGAAAGGGGTCCTTGGCCCCAAAAAAGTTTTGAGAACCCCTGCTGTAGACACATATTGCAGTGTACTTCAATAGAAGCAGTTTTGAGTAATTTGCCAGGTGTTTATATGCACATCTGTCTGTGGAAAGAATTTATCATCGCAATGGCATCACAACAGTGCAAGAATCAGAATCAGAATACTTTATTTAAATTGTTTTTGATACAGGCGCTCCGTGCAAAGTAGAAATAGAAATACAGCGTGAATGAAAACAAGAGATAAAGATAAAGATATGAATAAAATATTAAAGTAGACAATAATAAAATAACATCATAAAGTAGACAATAAAATAAAATATTAAATAATAAAGCAGACAGTCTGGAAATATATACAATAATATATAATTAAGCAATATCACACAAGAGGGAGTGCGGTTGTACTGTATAACAGCATTGGTGTGAATCGGTCGTAGGCACAAGGCTGCAGATAATCACAGATAATCGCTGTTATACAGTACAACCGCACGACCACGAGCTCTTATACAACAGTTCTACAAGCACATTTTATTAGTTAACAGTAGTAAACCACAAGAGATTATGATTTGTTTATAAAGTCGATCATTTATTTGACTCCGCCAACACAAATAGTTCCTTAACTGGAAGGGAGACTAGGCTGTTGCCAGGCAACACATAAACATTTCCTACAGACCGCTACTTATATCATTCACATTTATCTGAATGTTTCCATTTATTGTGCAACCACTAAAATAAGAGTACAGTGACAGTCACATTGGTGGCATGATGTGTGTTTCTGATGAATTAACAGCTCGATCAGACAGCACATTGCTCCATCGTTTCTGGCTCTTGTCGAGGTCGGCTGATGTCAGATCAACACACCTGGTTTGTGCTGATGTATCCTGGCCTCTCTCCTTCCCTTCATCCTCCTCTGAGTCTGACTATTCGTAATTTAAATCAAATGTAATTTATGGAAATATAAAAATATTATTATTAACACAATAATATTTCATTAGAACGCCTGTGCAGCGGAGTGATAGGTCTGTAAAAAGTCCCAGTGCGGTTATACTCTATATCAGTACTAATGGAATGCCTCTTGTCTAATCAAATTACGTGGTCGGAACTAACTGTTGTATAAAGTGAGATAATATATACACTATACAGAGAAATAATTGTATTGTTAAATTACAGTTCTGCTTTTTCTTTGTTTTTGTTTTTTGTTTTTTGCATCCAGAGAAATGGAAAGATACCAGAGCAAAAAATTGAGGGAACACATAAAAAGATCCTGTCACTACAAACTGAGCATTATTTATTTACAGTTATTGATCAGAGCATTTACAATAATCACTTAAAATCAGCAGAGAGAGGAGCGTAGTAATAGCTGATTAACGTAGCTGTCTGCTCTGGGGGTTGATGGAATTTGGGCTGAAAGAGCAACTAACAACTGCACAAAGCAGGGAGCAGGCTAAAAAACCTGTCCGTCTGTCTGTCTGATCTAGACTCGTACCTATGCACACACATCTTAAATGAACCGTACTCATTCCGTCATTTCACAGCACAAACTCACTTGTGAGTCAAAAATCACATTCCAGCTTAGCCTGCAAAATAGGCAAACAAGTGATTTTTGAGAAACTTCAGTGAGAACTTGTATTTATATAGCGCTTTTCCAGTACTCAAAGCACTTTACAGTACTTGCCACATTCACACACATTCATACACTGATGGTGGAGGATGCCATACAACATGCCAACTGCCCATCAGGAGCAATTTGGGGTTCAGTATCTTGCTCAAGGACACTTCGAGAATCAAACCAGTGACCTTCCGATCACTAAATGACCTGGACAGGATAAGATAACATTAAATATGGTTATATAATGGTCTTATCTTATAAAAGTACCTTTTATAGTGAAAATACTCGTGTGAATGTTACCATGTGTAAATATGAATAGTGGAAACAATAAGTTACCTAGATGGCCGGAGTAATGGTGTATGAGTGTCCATCAGGATTTGGTTCCAAACTGAATCTCAAGGGCAGATTGATACCAGCTGTCTGTGACCAAAGTTTGAAGGCAGAAGTTGCACATTTACTGTTCATTTCTCAGGTTAGCAGGTTGAACTTAGTGTAGTTTGTTAAGTTGCTAATGTTGCCAGCTTCAGTTGTAGGCCTTACACACTGGAGCAATGTTGGAGTATACCAAAGTGAAAGTCCAAATGACTAAAAGAATGTTAAGCCTCATTTGAAGCCATTAAATAATTAAAGTAGTTGGTTGGACATGGAACATTATATCACAATGTGAGCTCAGCAGGGTGTGTTGTTCCACAAAAGCTGTCTTGGTTCAATGTCTTGTTTTATCTTATGTTTTCCATGCCCTCTTGTGTCTTTTCAGTGTCTCCTCTGTGTTCTTCCCTCTGTTTCCCCTTCCTCCTTGTTGCACTTTTTATCTGTCAGTATTTTCTTAGCCTGTTTGTTAGCCAGTCTCTACTCACCTGTCCTCTTCCCTCCCCTCTCACCTCACCTGTTCCTCATCTCGTCATCAGTGTGTCTGTGTATTTAAAGCCCCCCACACACCGCCCAGACGTCCAACTGCCTTATCCGACCACTCTCCAACCACTCTGTTGCCTCTCGTCTGACCCCTTCGGCACAAAAGTTGCATTGAACACACCGCTTCGACGTGCTGCCAGCTCCATAGCATGTACGCTCTGCGCGAGATGCAATAAGCTGGTGGCTCTAGTGTTAAAGACACTGGACTAGAGGTTTATGCACGTAACTCTTTTTACTTTCGATCAAAACGAAACTTAACTATTTCAGACAAAAACAGCTCCATACTAAACATGCAGCGAGGCATTACCAAACGAACACAAATTAATTAGTCCTGAACGGACATAACAACAGCTCGTCTCGTGTCAGTACTCCAAAACATGAAAACGGAACGGAGTGCATAGAAAACCAATGGGCACACAGTATTCCGCCCCTCCCACACACCGCGCTGATTCGCTAGCACACCGCCACCAGAGAATCCAATGGCTCAGACGTCCGACAGCCAACCTCCTCAGACTTCGCATGCTGAGTCGGCGCAGACAATGTCTGAACGGCTTCCGACGCAGCTGAACACACCGAGCAGAAATGTTCCCGACCTCGTCCAAGTCTCTCCAAACGCTTCAGACGTCCAATGGTTGGGGCGGTGTGTTCCTGCCTTAAGTCTTTGTTCCCACTGCACTCTTTGTCAGTTAGTTGTGTGTGTGTATGTCAGCTTTGTGTGTCTCAGATTTGGCATTCTCTTTCTTCTCATTTCGCTTTTTGTTCTCCCCTATCTTGCCTCCTGTGTGTCTGCTTTTGGGTTCACCTTTTAGTTTTCCCCTTTAAAACCATTACAAAAGCCACCCCATGTAAACCTTAAGTTACTTGCCCTGAAGGTATTCATGAAGAATACAAGGTCAACTTTAAAGCGAAACTCTCCCCAAAATGCAACCTAGGCTTTTTTGTGAATGTACCGGAGTCAAACCTTCGTGTAAAAGCATAATTACGACGAAAGAGGCACTTTTAAAATGTACTGTGTTTTCGTTTTTGGGTCAAACTCATTTTTAGTGGGAGTGCTACGGGCACTTACGATAGCCCCAAAATCGCTACTTTTAAAGCACTAAGAAGGCTCGACACAACATGAAACTTTGCTCGTAGTATCACCAGGGTCTCTACACATGAACACGAGCATTGAGAACATTGTTTGTGTACACAGAGTTTACTAAAGTTTTTGAACAACTCACATTAGCAGATGCTTGTTCCGCTTGCCGCCGTCATGGCAGAGGAGAAGTGTCGATTTACGAATGCGACTTAACATGGACAAGAGTTAAGGTGGAACGCTCCTAAAGCTTAGTTCCGTACAAATGCACAGACAATTAGTTTTGTTGTTAGCGAAAAACAATATTGACCTTTTGAAGTTGAAAAAGGAGCCTCATATAAGAAACAATACTAAAATAAAAGGTCACGGGAGATATCGCGTTGTGTTGTTGCTGGAAGACACTAGCGTTCCACCTTAACTGTCCTCCATGTTACATCGCATTCAGAAATCGACGCTTCTCCACTGGCTGGACAGCAGTGCGAGTTATTATTTCACACGTAAGAGTAAGTCGCATGCTTGAGTAACTGGCGCGTGCCAGTAACACTCTACTGCACTCAGCTTTGAAGACTCCTTGTGATTTTTGAGACTCAGAACAAAGAACGAGACATAGATACACAACATTTTGGCAAGCCAGTTTCCAGGAGGATCCAGGGCCATTTCTGGGGTCTGTCAGTGGGGGGGGGAATCAACCTGCACTTCAACATCCCAGCCTCCAAAGGTAAAAGTTATGCAAAGCCTTTAATATCTGCAAATTTGATTTGGTGACTGAATGCAGGTGTGATTTCCGCCCAAAGGTAAACATCATAAAAAGCTGGAAGTGAGAGACAAAGGCTGGGTGCACTCATCAATGTGTTGTATGTTACTGTGTCTATGTTTGTCACTGAATATTATCAAATGGTATTAAAAAGAAAAGGATACATGGGGGCTACAATGTTAAAAGGGGAAAGGGTGCTAAGTCCACTGCATTGTTAGTAAAACTACAGCCAAATCACAAAAAGCAGATTAGACTCTGTATAAAAAAGTGGCATAAACACACATCGGGAAAATTACAGTGGCTGATGGAAGGAACATTTGAAGCAGCTTGTTACAACGAGGTGGAAGCAAACATCAAACAATAAAAAGCTAAAAACACAAGCAGCAAAAGAGAAGGCAAGCGAGCGGAGTGGAAATTGGGCTGGCCAGAGGAGCCTGACACATGACACCAGTGGTCTCCAAGCAACCACAAGATGAGCCGACAATACCAGTAATACGAAATATGACCAATCTTTCACGATAGAAACGGGCAACTTATTCCTGCATTGGAAATGCCGGCTCCAGACTCCCCCGTCAGGATCATCTGTAGAGACCGTGGGCTTCTCTCGGAAGACACAGATAATACCCGTAACGTGGCCCATACCAATGCTCATCGCAGGAAAACTGATAACAGCACCCTTGTTGTACTAAAAAAATACACCAATCAACATATTAGGACGAGACATTTTATGCCCACAAAAAGCTAACATCATATGCACACACAAAAGACTGAGGGAGGATTTATCAAATGAACCCACCCACAGGCTGATGACGGTACAAGTAACAGAAAAAACCTGCTGCCCAAGTCCTACCAGCTGTATATTAGATCCAATGGCCTTCAGCATCAGAATTAAGACAGAGATGGGAGCCTTGAAAAAACTGGACACTGAGACAGTTGGGAGCTGCATATGAACCACAACTGCCACCACATTGCACTATGATATATGATGAAGCCCAGGAACACACAGAATATAGAGTGTTGGAAAGAACTGATTAAAAACAAAACCTTGTATATGGTCTGCCTGAATGTATACATAGGACTGCAAGGAGCAGTGGCAGCAGTGACTCTTCCAACCAAGTTACAACAATGGTCCCAGGCTCTGCTTCGCATTTCGCTTTCACGATAATAGATGGCCACAAATCACATAACCTCAGACCTACTGCGAAGTCAGCGTTACAGATGCTGTTTGTACATATTTCCTGCTTTATAGACGCAAAAGGTAACAATGCAGGTTATGCAATGATACAGTTATTGCCAGATGACACATTTACAACAGTCCAAACAATCAAACTTGCCCAGCTGTGCTCGGCACATCTTGCAGAAATTAAAACTTTAACTGCAGCAAGTATGCAAATATTGTCTGTAATGTACATGGTAACATCTGGAAACAAAGAGGTTTTCTAAGAGTGGATGGCACACTTATGACAAATTGGGAAGCCATTTTAGCACTGTTGGAAGCTATTCATCTTCTAGCAGCACTAGCTACTATCAAGTGGCCGCAAAAGTCAAGTCAAACTTTATTGTTCATGCTGCTATACGTACAGGACATACACAGAATTGAAATGGTGTTTCACTCAAATCCCTGGTGCAAACAGCAATAAAAATAAAAATATTAAGTATAAAATACATTAAAAAAATTTTAAAAGCTACAACTAGCACATGTATAGGACCGTTGTTGGTGAAGATTGTGAACGTCTCTCTACTTTAATAGCAGCCCAAGACAAAGCAGGCCCATATGAACAATCAATGTGGCTAAAAAGAGGTACTATCAAAATGACTTAGGATGGACCTCAGAAAGGCTTATGGCACAGCGCTAATGGACTCTTTGCATTGCCTATTTCGCTATTATAGCCTGAAACACAGCGGGCCAACTGTTGGCCGTCTGAAGCGTTTGGGGAGACTTGGACGAGTTCGGGAACAAATCTGTTCGGTGTGTTCTGCTGCGTTGGAAGCTTTTGGAACCGCGCGGACAGCGTCTGTTCCGATTCATCTTGCTAAGTCTGAGAGGGTTTGCTGTTGGCCGTCTGAGCCATTGGATACTCCAATTGGCGTTGTAAGAAATTACATAGTCTTCCTGTTTGTGATCCAGCGTGCTGTAAAGACAGAAGGAGACTGTCACATTGTTTGAGGTGTAAAAAGAAGCCACAGGTGCTCACATCCCCCACATGGAGGGATACACAAGATTAGATAAAATTACATTTGCTGTCCCTACATTTACATTTGGTTTTACATCAAAGGGTCACTGTCCTGGGAAGACAGGAACATCAAGGAAGCATTGTAACACTGTAATGTAAAGAAACTGTTTTTTCATTTAACTGAAGGTAACCTCCTTCTCTCCTGACTGTACTTCAGGGATATCAATTTAGAGTTCATCAGAAGAACGCTCTTGCCTTCTTCTCCACGCTGCGTGAATAAACGAGATCTGATTCATTACGCTAAAGTCTGAAGTTCTTCGGAGACTTAGCAACTCTCTACCTCAAAAGGAGAATTTCCACTACATTATGGCGACAAGGATGACTGTCGCCTGCATTTGAACTGAAGGACCTGCCGGCTGGAAGAGTTCCGCTCCAACAAACGGAGGTCTGGATTCCGCCTGACGTTTGACGCAGGAGGCGGACAACGGGCGCTCCATTTAATAAGTGAGTACGCCGTTATGAATCATTTGCTCAAATCCTAAAAGCCTAGGTTTGACATTCGTTGCGTTTTGAATGTGCAAGTTTAAACGGGTCCGCGTTCTTTTTATCAGACTTGGAAAGATGCCATGGTAAACTACCAAAACGCAGTTAAAGAAGCAAGAAAAACCTTTTTTTCCAACTTAATTTTAGCAAATCACTCCAACCCCAGGATTTTATTTAAAGTCATAGAGTCTGTATCCACCCCATCCCCCCCTCCTTTTATTGATGACTCTCAAGAAAGGTGTGAGGACTTTTTAAACTATTTTAAAAACAGAGTCACCAATATAAGGCAGAACATTACCCCCCCGGACCAAATTTTACAAACTTGCAGAGACATCCATAGTCTTTTTAGCTGTTTTGAACCAGTTTTACTCCCCGTTTTAACTAAAGTCATATCACACATGAAACCAACTACTTGCAGCCTTGATTTTATCCCCACCAAGTTTCTTAAAGAGGTTATTGACACTGTTGGACCCAGTATTTCATTCATTATTAACAGCTCTCTAAACAGTGGCATTTTTCCACTCTCTTTTAAACATACTGTGGTCCAACCTCTTTTAAAGAAACCAAACCTTGACCCCTCTGCTCTTAACAATTTTAGGCCTATCTCTAAGCTGCCATTTTTATCAAAGGTTTTAGAGAAAGTGGTTTCCACACAACTTTTATCTTTTATGTCACATAATAACATCTTTGAGAAGTTTCAATCTGGTTTTAGATCTCTACACAGTACAGAAACTGCCCTCCTCAAAGTCACAAATGATCTTCTTTTAGCAGCCGGCAGGGGAGAGAGCGCTATCTTAATCCTTTTAGATTTAAGTGCAGCCTTTGATACAGTCGATCATGCCATTTTACTAGACCGCCTGAAAAACTGGGTTGGCATTAAGGGTACTGCTTTTAGATAGATCCTTCTCGGTCACCACAGGTAATTATTCTTCAACTACGACGCCCATTACCTGTGGTGTACCGCAAGGTTCTATCTTAGGTCCGATTTTATTCTCTATTTATATGCTCCCACTCGGCCAGATCATTGAAAACCATAATGTTTCATTCCACTGTTATGCTGACGACACACAAATATACTTCCCGCTGAGGCTCGGTGACCCTGGAAGCCTAGCTGCTGTCTTACACTGTCTCACAGACATCAAACATTGGATGGCTCTAAATTTCTTACAACTCAATAGCTCAAAAACTGAAATCATACTGTTCGGCCCCCAGACCATACCAGCCTTCTTCACCAAGCCCTCGGTCCACTGTCCGCAAACATAAAACCCACTGCACGAAATCTGGGTGTCCAATTCGATTCAGAACTCACTTTCATCCTGCATGTAAGCAAACTGGTCCAGTCCTGTTTTCTCCAATTACGATCAATCTCCAGAATCAAGCATATGGTCTCACCCCCCGACCTGGAAAAAATCATTCATGCCTTCATTTTTTCCAGACTAGATTACTGTTACTCCCTTCTCTCCGGTATCAACCACAAATCACTCTCTCTCCTCCAATTAATACAAAACTCTGCAGCTAGGCTTCTAACCGGTTTTAACAGACGACACCACATTACCCCTGTTCTAGCCTCCCTTCATTGGCTCCCTGTCCGTTTTAGAATGGATTTTAAGATTTTACTGATCACTTTTAAAGCACTTGGGGGCTGGCCCCGAGTTACATAACAGACATTTTAACTCCTTATGAGCCAGCGCGCAGCCTTAGATCCTCAGGCGGGGGCCTTCTAACCGTTCCAAAGTCAAGGTTAAAAACCAAAGGTGATCGTGCCTTCGCCATCAGGGCCCCTCGGCTTTGGAATGCCCTGCCTGAGGAGATAAGGCTTGCAGGATCAGTAACCTCTTTTAAATCTCTTCTTAAAACACATTTTTATAGGCTTGCTTTTATGTGACGTCTTCCTTTTACTTTGCTCCTACCGTCGGAGTTGACTACATTGTTGTTCCTGTTTTGTTGATTTAACCCATTTCTTTTTCTTTTTCCTATTCTTACTTATGTTATTCGACTACTTCCCTCACATCTGTTGTCTTCCACAAATTGTGCATTGTCTTGTCAAAGCACTTTGTAAAACTCTGTTTTTAAAAAGCGCTATATAAATAAAGTTATTATTATTATTATTATTATAAAGTTATTATATATATATATATGTATA
>CAEMYA010000384.1:85894-100894 GCA_903131615.1 Diplodus sargus | reverse complement strand
TCAGTCTGCTGCCCTAGCTCACCAAAGAGAATAGCACTGGCCACCACAGACTCATAAAACATCCTCAGCATCGTCCGGCAGATGATAAAGGAGCGGAGCCCCTTCAGAAAATAGAGGCGGCTCTGTCTCTTCTTGTAGAGGACTTCAGTGTTCTTAGTCCAGTCCAGTTTATTGTCAGTGTACACCCCCAGATATTTGTAATGTTCAACAATGTCCACATTATGCCCCAGGATGGAAACTGGGGTCACTGGTGTCCTGGTTCTCCTCAGATCCACCACCAGCTCTTTGGTTTTTGCTGTGTTGAGCTGCAGTTGGTTCAGCTCACACCATGTAACAAAGTTGTCCACCACAGCCCCGTACTCAGCCTCCTCACCCTTGCTGATAAATCCAACTACAGCAGATTCATCAGAAAACTTCTGAAGAGTGCAAGACTGTCTGGTAGCTGAAGTCTGTGGTGTAAAGGGTGAAGAGGAAAGGAGAAAGGACAGTCCCTTGTGGGGCCCCGGTATTGCTGACCCCTGCATCTGACACACAGTGCCGCAGGCGCACATTCTGTGGTCGGCCAGTGAAGTAATCCACAATCCAGGACACAAGGGGGTATGGATGTAACAATGCATCGTGACATGATTAAAAATCGTTACAAATGCGTGACGATTTGCACCGGTTGACAGAAAAAATGAATCGTGAATGCGAGAGAAGTAGGATACGTCAAGTCATGTGACTTACGTCACTACGTAGGTACGGGGCACAGTACGAAGGAAGACATGGCGACGGTAGGCAACAACTTTGAAATAGAGGATGCACCGAGCGGTTTTAAATCACCTGTGTGGCGGCATTTTGGATTCCCCATATACACAAATACAACTGGTGAGAAATGGACGGACAAAACCAAAACAGCATGTAAATATTGCAAGAGACTGCTAACATATACCGGCAACACGAGCAACATGCAGCAGCATATTAGCTGCCACCACAGTGAGAAGCAAAGTAACATTACGCCACCTCCAGAGCGAAAATTGCCGAAGGGGAAAACCACCCTGACGAGAGGCTTTGCATCTCCTCTCCCCCATAACAACGCAAGAGCGCAAGAAATTACCAGGGCAATTGGTTATTTTATTGGAAAAGATTTGAGGCTATTTTCCGTCGTTGAAAATGCGGGCTTTCGGCTGTAGATGAACACGCTGGAGCCAAGATACCGCATCCCGTCACGACAGCACTTCACCCAGGTGGTGGTGCCAAAACTCTACCAGGAGGTAAGAGCTCATGTGGTTGAGGTTCTCCGGAGGGCTGATACTGTGTCTATCACAACCGACGGGTGGACATCTAGAGCCACGCAAAGTTATATCACTATAACTGCTCATGTGATCAATGCCGAGTGGGAGTTGGCTGGCTTTGTGCTTCAGACGCGACCTCTTTTGGAGTCACATACTGGGGCTAACATAGCTGAAGTGCTAAAGGAGGTGGTGGCGGAATGGCAGCTGGAAAGGCAACAACAAGGTATCGCTGTAGTCACCGACAATGCGAGAAACATGGATGTGGCAGTGAGGGAAGCCGGTCTGGCACCGCACATCAAGTGTTTTGCCCACACTTTAAATTAAGCCACCCAGGCTGGTTTGAGTGTGCCGCGATTGTGAACTTCTTCCACAGGAGCCCGACAGCCACTGCTGTAATGGCTGCGAAGCAAAAACTACTGCTTGGCCCAGACATCAATGAGCACAAGCTAATTGTGGACGTCACCACACACTGGAATAGCAGCCTGGACATGTTGGAACGATATCTCGACCTCCAACCGGCTGTGGCTTCTGCTCTGCTTAGCCCAGAAGTCTGTCGTAACGCTCGTGAAATCGACACACTGAACAACTTGGACATCTGTGATGCCGAGGACATCATGAAACTTCTCAAGCCTTTGAAGACAGTCACCACCGTGCTAAGTGATGAACAAATCCCAACAGTGTCTCTAATTGTGCCCATAAAGCACACAATTGAGCAGAGCATGTTGCCTGTGGAGGAGGACTCCACCACGGTGAGCATGATGAAGAAAGCTATCTTCAACAATTTATCAGACAGATACACTGGGCCTGGGGACAACCATCTGCTGGACTGCACTGCGTGAGACCTCAGATTCCGCTCTCTACCTCATCGTACCGAAGATCAGTGTCAGGATGTGTTCCTGTGTTTTTTCCTCGTCTCTTTCCCCTATCTGCTTCTTTTCCTTTTTTTTTCTTTTTCTATTGGTTGATCTGTTTTAGGGATTTTGCATTGAAGGTAATAATTGTGCATATGAATAATATAATATATATATTACTAAGTTCTTGTCTTGCTGTTTACAGACCAATTCCACTGTGGAGGAAACTAATGAGGGTGTAACAGACACTGGTGCAGAGCTGCCTGCTGACCAGGCAGACATGGTGGATGCAGACCTTCAACAACCACCTCTCAAGAAGACTGCATTGGAAGATCTCCTAGAAGGGACTTTCACAGAAAGTGTAGGGGCAGCACAGACCAATCACATGTGTGGGATTGAGGCAGAAATTGTCAGGTACAGCAGTGAAATGTCTATTTCCCTCAAAAGCTGCCCACTCAAATGGTGGAAGGAGAAGAGTACGTTTTACCCATTGCTTTCACCTCTAGCAAAGGCTTACCTCACCACACCAGCCACCTCTGTCCCTAGTGAAAGGGTCTTTTCGACCGCAGGGGATGTTGTAACCTTACAGAGATCTCAGCTTCGGCCGGAGAATGTTGACATGTTGATTTTCCTCAAGAGAAACCTGAAAGTTTCAAGCTACACAAGCCAGTCTTAGTTTATTTGAAGAGATTTTATGTTTTGATGTTATTATTTTGGTGGGATTTGTTTAAAAAAAATCCAGTTATTCTTTGTCATTTAAGTGAATAACTACTTCAGTTGCACAAAAACAGTGTTTAACAGTAAAGAAAGGACCTCTTTTTTTTGGTCAAGATTTTATATTATTTTGTTATTTAAGATATTGAATTACACCAGTTAACACCAGTTTACTTGTGAGATTGTTTCTAAAGAAAGAAGATATTTTTTTCATGTATTTTGTTGTTTACGATAACCATTTAAGTTGCACTTTTTATAAGAGGACACAAACTGTTTTACAGAGTTTCTGTGAAGAAAGCACCTCTAAGATTTTTTTCCTATGAATAAAAGATCATTTTATTTGGTCTGTAATGCAAGATACAAGCAATGTAGATACAAGACATGTTTGACTCTCTCACTGGCAGCTCATAGTTCTCTGTGTTGGATCCGGGGAAAGCTAACCATCAAGGCTGTCTGAATGAGGAAAGCCAGCCTCTGACTGCCTGTATAACACTGTGGGCCTCTACCAGTTGAAAAGAATCCCATTTGGTGTGAGTGCAGCCCCCGCAGAGTTCCAGAGAAAAATGGGGGACTGTTTAGTTGGCTTGAGAGATGTCATGTGTCAACCGTACCTGAATGATAACCTGATAACAGCCCAAGCTTCGAGGACCACATCTCCCACATAAGACTGTGCTGCAAAGGTACCAGAAACACAGGGTGAAGCTTCGTCTGTGCAAGTGTGAGGTGTTTAAAAGGAAGGTGAGGTTTCTGGGGTGCCTAGTATCCGGTGAAGGCTACACTATGGACACAGTTGCAGTGGCTTTAGCGCAAGCATTAAAGGAAAGAGGGCCTACAGCTGTTGGGGATTTGAGAAAGATGCTTGGATTTAGCTTATATTACAGGTCATACATCCCAAATTACTCCAGAATAGCCAAGCTCCTCTATCAGCTGCTCTCTGCATCTCCTGACAAAACAAGAAAAAGGTTATCACAACCAGAGACAAAGGCAACCTCACATCAAACACCCCCATACACTGGACACAAAGCCACCAAGAGACTCTAAACTCTCTTCTTGACAAACTGCCTGAGCCTCCCAACCTGGAATACCCAGACCTCACACAGTCTTTCACCGTCCATTTTGATGCATGCCAGGATGGACTAGGAGCAGTACTTTACCAGAGGCAGAACAATAAGATTGTCATTATCGGTTATGGCTCCAGAACTCTAACTCCACCAGAAAAAAATGATCACATGCACTCCAGGAAGTTTGAATTTTTAGCACTGAATTGGGCTATAGGTGAGATAAACTCAACACCACTGGAACTATGTGAGAGCGTTGCTGAGGCAGTGGCAAAACCTGTACGTCAATAAGAATGGGGTTCTCTACAGAAAAGCCAGAGATAGATGTCTTACCAAAAGAACATCAACATTGTTGCACGAGTTATACAAAGAGATGGGACACTTGGGACACCCATTTTGACTACACACCCATTCCAGTTGGCCTCCATAGAGGTTTTACATTTGGAAGCAGCGACCAAAACCTCCAAAACCTCCAAAACCTCCAAAACCGCTGCCAGAGAAGCTGCCTGAGGTAAAAGGTGATTAGATAAAAGAGTTCATGGAGCTGATCTTGGGCTACCTGGTGGGCAAGTGCTTGTTTGTAAAAATGCGATCCTAGTGGAAAAATAAAGTTCATGTAGTGGTGAGGAGAAAAAGCAGTGATAGTTCAGTGAGGTTGTAACAGAGAGTGGGGGCAAGAGTTGTGTCTTACGAAGAAACCTCCTACTCCCATGTGATAGCCTCCCTTTGGACAAACAAGGAGCAGATACAAAACAGCAAGGTGTGGCACAGTGGACACAATCAAGACAGCATCACACGAACAGACAGGTGGAGCACTTGGACAGCGAAAGCAGGACCTTAACCCTGCAAGAATCATCAAAGGGGCTGGCATCAGAGGAAGATGGTACAGCACCACGTCTGCAGCCATCTACTCATAGAGGCAGAGATGCCAACCAAGGATGCTGACCTACAGAACCTTAGGAAAGCAAACAATGGTGGAGGTAGGTGTCTCCAGCCTGAGAGAGACTGTGGCAACCTTGGAATACATCAGACATGGAGGTGATCAGTTGATCGCACTGCATAGAGAAAGAAAGAAAAAAGAATGAACAAAACACTGAGGTGTGACAGGGAAATGGACACTGTTTGGCCTTGCATTACACAAGGCACAATTAAGTAGTGTTTATGCAACATTAAAAGGGAATTTTAGGTTAAATTTGGCTATGAATAATAATTGGTGATTATCAGGGATAATTATTAATTATGATAAATATGATCCAAATTACATTTCATCAATTTGGTTCCTCAAGCAGGTTTTTCTGCAGAAGGGTGTCACAAATGTGAAAGTCCAAATCACTGTATCATGGTTTTACTGTGTTTTACAGTGTGGTAATGTTGTAAAACAGTGTTGGATGAGGACATGTGTATGTCTTGTTCTGTGAGGTCAGAATGCAGTGTCCTAAGCTAAGGTTTACAACAGTTAATTCACAAAAAAAGGAAATACAATGAAGGAGGTATCGAAGTGTATTTACAAAGTTGGACAGTGGTGTCTGTCCAATCAGAATTTAGTCTCTACAGCATGGTTTTTGGCTATTACTTATGTTACGGCCCTTTAGCCCATGGCTGTGTCCTGTGTGTAGGGGGTGTGTCTGTGTGTTGCAGGTTGCAGTGGATGGCTGATTGGGAGCACCTGGGCCTGGCTCTGCAGCTGATTTAAGCCGGCTGGTTTAAGTCCTCTCTCTCTTCCTCCAGATCGAGACTCTGCTGCTGCTGCTGCCGTTTTGTTTGTTTTGTTCTGTTCTGCTCTTTTCTGCACTAGACAACATGCACCCCGCATTTGACATTACACCCAAGCACCCTCTTACACCACTGATATACATTTCCACACTCCATGGTTCATTTAATTTATGGTTATAATCAATAAATATAACTATTTTGTTTTCATCCGCGTCAATTATCCATATTTTGTTGCGGCCGTGGAGCCAGTTTCTAACAAATCGAAGGTTTCCTGTTGTACCTGTAAGAAAGTAAGTTACTTATTGTTAATGGTCAGTACAGGGATGGATCGAGTTGCTAGTTACCAGAAGCTAACTCTTCGGCTCTTGGAGTTTAAGTTTTGCTTAAACAGTGGCTCAGAGCTGTAACACTCTGAGTAGCTGGATGCAGAAAGGAATTCTGAGGTGCTGTCACTATCTAAGGAACTATGAATGTGCACTGAATCATGGTCAGAAAAGCTGTGGTCATCATCTGATGGTATGCTGGCTGGTCATAATTCGGGGCCAAGATTTCTGCATATGGCCTTCTGCAAGTCTTTTTGTCTGCACGCCTATCATGACGCAGTTGGTGGACATGGCGGTTACGCTCGGTGTCCCTATGCATCCTTTTGTCACCCCCCTTTGGTCTGTTGGGAGGGTGGTGTTTTTAGGCAGGAGATTTCTGAGGCACTGCTCTAGTAGTGTAAGTGTCACACCGTGTTGAGGGTTGTCTCGTTCTGGGTTTTTGCGTCGTGTCTTCCTGTTTTAGAAAAATAACTCTCCTCTCGTTTCAGGTCACTTGCCCTTCCTCATGTGTCACCAGTCTGACCGACAAGTCCCGTTCACACTGGGATGGTTCACCAATAATGCGGCCCTGATACAGAGGCAGATCAGTGCCGGAGCAAAATTTCCCCCCTCTCCGCATCTGAAACTTTCACACAGAGGAGGGTGCGGAGAATTGGCGCAGGATCCCCGCATGCAAACGGCAGTGTGAATGGGGATGGACGGACGGACGGACACACACAAAAGTTAGATTGTGATCTTTGGGTTGAATAAATGACTTTTGAACCTTCTTGCTGTCTATTTAATATTGTACAAAAGTGAATGTTGCCAACCTCTACACTGTCAAGAACTCCAAAATCCTTCAACCATTACTAGCTGTTATGATAAATTTGGTTGTAGTTATTAAGTTAATTATTAATGAGAGTTATAAACAGTTTAGTACCTTTTTATGAGACCGATTTATTAAATCTGCTGTGTTTTCCCTTCTTCAAGGGTGGTGCCCCGAGGTGATCTAAGGTAAATTGGATTATATTATTTATTATGATAAATATTTATCCCTGATGATCATTAATTATTATTGATAGCCAAATTTAACCTAAATCTCCCTTCTAATGTTGCATAAACACTACTTAATTGTGTAAACACTACTTAATTGTGCCTCACGTAATGCAAGGACCAACAACCAGCACACAAATCTCAAAAAAGAGACAAACACAAGCTCTTCTGCTAATCCTTCATTCAGGAACACTTCCTGTTGTTGTTTTTATGACAAATACCTATAACTGTGGTCGCGAGTGATCATGTGATTATCGCAGGAACTCCTCGGCCTCGCGACGCCAGCTGTGTACCATACTGCGCCGTGGCTGACTCAAAACACAACTGGTGGGGGTTACCAGACAGCGGTGCAAACTGGATTGGAGCCATAACGCAGCAGACACGTGGAATCTCGGGGTAAGAGAGGATTGTTAGTCTCATGAAGAGAACCTGAGTCTGTGTGAAGCAGCATTCGACTAACGTCGAATTAGCTGTATAGGAAAGCAAATTACCAATAACTTGACCTGAGATCATAATAACAGCCAGGCAGCCCCGTGGGTTGGTGGGTGGATGGTTTAGGGTAGCTCAAAGCTAAATTTTGCACCTAGGTGTGAAGAATGGTGAATTCCGAGACACTGAGTTCAGTTCAGAGTTAAAAATCCACAATGAATTACCTCATCAGTGGGTCCAAACAACACTTTGAACTTTGGAAATGAATGAACTGTAAGAGACAATTTCTCCAGATCATATAATACTTGAACTGTAAAGGAAAAGGGACTAACGGAAAAGGGACTGGTAAAAGACTAAAAGAACTGTGGCCAAAACTTGAGTGCTGTTACATTGGAATGATGATCTAAACAGATTTTGAGTCCACTGTAACTGAAAATATATGGTATCTGGTAGGGATGTCCCGATCAGGTTTTTTTTACCCCGATCCCCATCCGAGTCCTTTAATATTTAGTATCTGCCGATACCGAGTCCCGATCCAATACTCAGCCTTAACTAATATTTTCCCGGATAATACAGCTGCATTAAGAAAAAAAGCACCCTCGTTCCTTAATAGTTTTTTATTTTTATTTTGTTGATACAAAGTATTAAAGTAAGTCCTTATTCTGCATATGTTATTCCAACATTGGCAGACCACCTTCTTTGTGTTAGCAGGTGAGTCTATGACGCTGCACTGTGACAGCAGACCCTCAGCCGGCTGAAGTGTGAGAGAGGTGCAGCCCACACTTGGTACCTCCATATCACTGCTTTTTCATATTCCTTATGTTGTCATGTAAAATGACGTGGTTGCGTTGCTTGTTTATTTCACACGCGTTCAGCATCTCCTCGGTTGCCTGTTTTAAATGCTCTGCTGAATGAGACCCACAAAACTGGTGCGCATTGTAACTGGAAAGTGGAAGAAATGTAATTGTGGCGAGCAGTTACGAGGTTTGACCAGGAAACTGGTATAATTAAAGGGCCAACAACGCCACCTTGGGAGGGCACCAAGGAATAATACACCTCAGACTAAATAGACATTCAAAGACACACAGGTTCGTGATACTTATGAGGCTAGAGACGTGGTTCCATTTCATAATAATTCATATTTTTATTTTATACAAACACCACAACAATAAAAGGCCAAAAACACAACAAGGGAATTACGGAGGGGAAGGAATAGCCGAAGCTGAGGCTTACCAGCGGGAGGATGGGTCACCAGGAGTGAGGTATCCAAGGAAGAGTCGCCCCAATCACACGTGCACACACCTCCGCGCCACATCAACACACAAACACACAGGATTACACCAGGGGTCAACACACAGCACACAAGAAGGGGACACCACCACCAATGGGCACCAACCACCACCACCTTTAGGCTCTCAGCTTCTGCACAAAGAGGGGAACAAACAGGACAATTAGTGGGACATCACTTTGAACAAATAAACAAAACACTGGGTCACACAGCCAAAATACTGCAAGAAAATAGAATCTCTCTATAAAAGCAAGGAATCTCTGTTTGTCTGTCTGTCTGTCTGTGTGTGCCTCAAATATCTCTGCGGATCAGGATCAGAATGACCTGAGAGTTTCAACATGCCTGCCGTTTGGTTCAGTGGTGTGTGCGACTTCACATTTGTTTGGACTGCAATGATACTGTGAATAAATTATTTCATAAATGCTTTACACATTCTGGAGCATAGTCCACCGGAGCTACCACAGTAACATGCGCATTAGAGCCAGTCACTGCAGAGCTCAAGCCTACGACACACATTAAGAAACAAGCTGATGTATACCTGCGGCGGCACGAGCTGGACCGGGAGTTAGCCGGCCGTTCGGTCCCGTTCTGTTCTGTGCATTTAAACTGGCTGTTGTGGATTAATGAGACTAAACGAGACCGGACCGGTCTGTTCAGGTCTGAGGAGAGCGGATTTATACCTGCAGCAGCGTGCACTGGACTGGGATTTTGCCGGCGGTTCGGTCACGTTCTGTTCTGTGCATCTAAACTGACTGTTGTGGATTAATGTGATTAAACAAGACCGGACCGGTCTGTTCGGGTCTGAGGAGATGCGGAGACGCACGGACAACAAAGTGGAATCGTAATCTGTGGATGTTCGTGTGTAGCTAGCGGCTACCAACTCCCGAGCTGACGGACCGTCACGTTTGCTTTGTGTCTGGTGCAGAAGAAACGGTAAAAACTGGCTTTTGTCACGAAAGTGTTCAAGCAGCAAGTTTGGTTGTAGAGGAACAGGAAGTTGTGAGAGGGACTTCGGCGGATGAGTGACAGGCAACGACGGTCGGTGTAGAGACAGCGATATTGAGAATTGAGAGATTTGTGACATTGAGCGTGTTTGGAGAGTATAGTTAGTGTGTTATGTAGTGTTTGGTTTTGTGTGTAGTGGAGTCGGTTTTTTGTTTAATGAGTCAAAACGATGAGAAGAAGCTGAATGTGGAGCAGGCAGTGCAGCTCTTCATTCAGCTGGAAGGAGCTCAGGCAGACCTGAGCATTGCCTGCATTTAAATGTAAATAGTTACACATAACTTTGTAAATTTTTATAATGTATGCACTTATTCAGCAAACAACAATTTATGTTTGCATTATAAGTAATAGAACATGGTTTGTTAAACACATTTGTGGTTTTCACAGTAAAAAAAATCTAACTTTTTCTACTCAGATTTTATGTTTTTTTGTGTTAGTACAATATGTCAAAATGAAAAAATAACTGTACAGTCACACGTGAGGTTGTGCTGAAAATAATCACACCAAGTAAATAGTTTTAAGGTGAAATATAATGGCAAAATCAAGAATAGTCACAAATGGCCAATTATTCCCTGGAATATCGGATTTCACAACAAACCTAAATATCCTTGACTTTCCACCTTCAAACACAGCCTCATTTGGCCATCCATGAAAATGCTCTTAACCTCCCACTTTTCTGTAGGAACACATATTTCCAACGGGCACTGCACTAGTACAATTAATATGAAGCTGAATCAGCTCCAATAATGGTGGCAGCAAGCCTGGTGGAAGTAAATAAGAAATTAACAAAACAAACAAACTGGGATAAAGAAAATACCAGAATCAACTCCAGTGGCAGCAAGCCAGCTGGCAAGTAAACAAACAACGAAGAGTTAAGCCACACAGATTGCACCCATGGCACTAAAATGGCCAACACTGAAATAAATGGCAAAGCCACAGCGAACAAAAACTAAGCAAAACAAGGGTAGGCAGAGCAGCAGCATAGGGACAGATGGGCCAGACAGATGTAGCTGCTACATCGCTAGCTGCCGAATACTAGAGGCACGGATGCGCTGACACGCGATCCCGATTCTGCCGTGCCTACGAGCTCGGAGAGGGGAGCGGACGAGTGTCTAGGGAGCTTAGTCTGTCAGGTTAGCTTAAACACTGCACATAAGGTTGCGGCGCATGGCATAAAGCGACCTACCAGCATTGACTGAGGCGAGCGGCAAGTCTGAGGAAGAGACCAGGGTCCAAGACAGGCATCTAGAAAACCATATATGGCTAGTTAAGACATGCTAACACAGATCACTGCAGACACAACCTGTACAATCAATGCTATCATACCTGCTGCAGCGGACATCAGCGCACCGGAAATGACGCGCGGTTTCGGCGACAGAGAAGGGAGAGCATAGGACCCTACCTGTCTTTATAGGTTGCCTGTCTACAATGATTGGCTGTCAATCACCGAGCCAACATACGGGCCCACAGACACTGGAGCAGAATATACTGCAGCCCCATTCTGCTACATAATGTAATGCCAAGATGATAGGGCATACTGGGGATTCAAAAACTCCAGGTGATGAAGAAAACCCTGATCCTCTGCCACGGAGATGCGCTAGTTATCCAGTGTGATTAATTTAATTACCCTCTCTGTAATATTTGTGGTCATGTCACTGTCTCAAGGATATTTCTCTGTCCTTTTGAAAGTATTCGCGAGTGTTTGTTGCTTCGGTGTCTTTGCCTGTATTGCTTGAGTGAACTTGTTGTACTCTTTGACTGTGTGTTTTTTACTTGCTTTATCAAATGTGTAGTATTAAATGCACCTCTTTTGTTACACCGCTCTGACGTAAAAAAATAAACTAAAATCGGGCTTGGGTCCACGTTCAAAATTCAACCAATAGTGTCACTGCAGCAAAGTGATGTCGGACGGTCTGACTCTGTACCACCACATAACAGTAGTAAATACTAAGCTGTCATTTTTCCTTTTTGTTTGGAAATGTTATAGATCTGATAAAAAATAATGAGAATAAATATACAAATATATATATATCCAATCCCTGATTGGGATGTAACGTCCGATTCCGATTGAGTCTGAAACCACGTGATCGGCCCCAATTTACGATCACGTGATCGGATTGGGACATCCCTAGTATCTGGTACCTGAAATGAACATTACGATAAATGGACTCTGTTAAGACATCTATTTTTATAAGTGTAATGAGTGTCACATAACAAAAGAGACTACTACAGACAAATACCATGTGAAGTCGGGAAGATCTGTAAGTCAATATGTTCGGTAAAAATACTCTTTGGAAAACAAAATGTCCGGAGACATTTAAAATTGACGGGGAGTGTGCTGTGCAAACAAGTCAGGTTCAGATTAATACACTGTACTGGGATGCCAGTATTTTACTGTTATTTTACAATGCAACTACTGTTATTTATTTTAACAGTAATTACCGTTTTTTTGAATAACGGTGGGTGTTGTGGTTATTTTACAGCGCATCTACCATTATTTATCTAACAGTATAATACCGTTTTTTGGATTACAGTACATGACGGTAGGATAACTGGGTTATGGTAATTTTACAGCGCATCTACCGTAATTAATTTGACAGCATATTATCGTACTTTGGATTACAGTACAGTAGGAGAACTGTGGGTTATGGTAATTTTACAGTGTATGCCAGTGTGTTAAAAAATCTGTTATTTTTGCTTTAGTATAAATCCTTACTAATTTAAAAACAAAGTATGCAGGGCTTCTCAAATACCCAGCCATAGGCTACCACATTCATCCCGACAGCCAGTCAACATCCAAAAGTCCCACAATAAACACAGCTTGACTTTTCTTGTATTTTACTAAGTTCTTGCCTTCTAACGCTTAGAGCGGATCAGAAACACATTCAGCAACAACATGCATTCATCACTGTTCATCTGTCTGTGCTCAACTGAAGAAAAGTAGCAGGATAAGCTAGTGGAGGACACGGAGGAGGAGAGTATAGTTCTTGCCAATCATTCCTAACCTCTGACCTTGAATAAAAATCAGATGCAGACCTTTAAGTAATAAGTTCGAGAACCCTGGTATAGAACACAAGAGAATATACATTCCATAACATAGCTGTAGTTTATTACAAAGTGCTCATTTGTACAGCAGACTTTATGAGATCAGTCTCCAGAAACTGTCTCCAATACAATCATTAGTGACAGGCTTTACTGAACTCATGAGCATAACCTCAGACGCTGAATTAAAATACCATCAAGAACAGTGAAACACTGATTTAAAATACCATCAAGAACAGTGTAACACTGCATTAAAATACCATCAAGAACAGTGTAACAGTCTAGCTTGAAAACAAGTCTTTTGCATGCGAACAATAACAGTGGACGTGAAAAAAGAAAAGAGGGGGTGAAAGAAAGAGCAAACAGTGAGTACTTGACAGCAGCGTTTGGCTGGTCTCCTCAGTCACTGATGACGAGTGCCTGTCAAAAAACAAATAAATAAAATTAGCAACACAACGTCTCTGGTAAAATATAAAAATGTGAGAGACTTATGGAGGGAGAGAAAGAAACATAAAAATGAGGGGAGAAAAATGGGCCAGAGAAATTAACTGTTCAAGGGAGAGAGAAAATGGTAAAAAAAAAAAAAAGGACGAAAAGTGCAAAGAAGAGAAAAGCAAGGGACAGAAAGGAGAGAGGGTAGTTAGTTATAGTTTAGGGAGGGTTACCTCTGGAAAACTAGTGTGCAATTAAGTTAATGAAGTTAAATTAATAATTGATAAGATAATGACACATACATGTTACAATAAAAAAAACTTTATGAAGATCAGCAAAATAGAAACATAAGCCTGCAATCATCAGTAAGATGCTGATGGATAATGACTAGACTTGAGACTTGAAAAGGGATGTTAGAACATGTCTCCATTGCTTGACAGAAAATACTGTTCTCTATCGTCTCGAGACTATCTCTCCACTCCGTTACATATTCCATATGTACGGGGATATGACCCCCGCTGCTCGTCAGGGTACTTGGATATTTCTTTAAGACACACTGGCTTGCTTGGCCACGCCTCATTGCGTAGCTATAAAGCACCTGCGCTGGCGTGTAATCACTGATTGTTTGATCTCCACTTGTGCGTCAGGGTGCAGTGTCACACAATCTACGAAAAAACTAAGAAAGAAGAGAGAGGGAACTGTGCAGCTGTGTATCCGCTTACCTGAGTAAGTCGGGGCGTCTGTCTCTGGCAGCCTCCCTGGACTGCTGTACAGAACTCTTTCTGTCCCGTCTCAGCTGAGCCATGATCCTGCCTGGTCGAGCCGGAGGCTCTCTGGCTCCCGGCAACATTGGCTGTGGGTTCTTCCCGGCGTATTGCTCGCGGCTCGCGGGCTAACGCGCTGGGTGGATACGCGCTGAGTATCCAGAGTCTGCAGTGTCCTCTCCCCGGCGTATTGCTCGCGGTTCGCGAGCTGACGCGCTCGTCGGCGTACACATTGCGCACCTGGTCTGAGCCCGGCCTGGCGGCGTCCTCTTCCTGGCGTATTGCCCGCGGCTCGCGGGCTGACGCGCTCGGCGGCGAACGTCTCTCCCAGTCCAAGCACTCTCCCCCTCCCTGGGTATCGCTCGCGGCTCGCGAGCTAACGCGCAGGGCTAGCAAATAAACAGGAAGTGGCAAATCACTTCTGGGGTCCGCCCCTTGACAGTATGGCAGATCAGGGGGGACATTGCTGTGTGGGTTGTGGGGTGGCCATGCCCCTAGAGGACGGGCATGATAACTGCGTGATATGTTTGGGACATGACCATGCTCTGATCTCTAAGGAAAATCCTCAGTCATGCATGGATTGTTTTATTTTACCTGCACGTACTAGGGAGGCTCGCTGTCGCCTTTTTGCTAAGGAAAGAGCAAAGCGTGCGGGTTCCCATGCTCCCGAGGGGCCCAGGCAGAAAATTGGGAGAATGGCGTCAGCCTCGGAGGGGAGGAGGGAGTATGTAGGAGCCTGGCAGGCTCTGTTGCCTCCTCTGCAGCCTATGGTGGTCCGGCCTCCGCTTAGCTCCTTCCCGCCCCCCGGTTTCGGGGTTAGGCAGGGAAGAAGAAGAAGCCGAGGAGGAGGACGTGGATGTGGAAACCGTCCCTTCCTCTGATGACAATGACCTCTCTTGTGCACAGCACCCAGTGGGTGAAGTAACAAGAGGGGAGTTGGCTCACCAGTTTAAGGAGGTGATTAATAGGGCTTCCAGGGTCCTGGGCGTCGCCCTCCCTGAGAACCCTGGGGCCACATCTTCTAGGTTTGAGGAGGCTACGGAGGTACGCCCTGCATCTGCCCAGGTGCCCCTCCTAC
>CAEMYA010000384.1:54110-83028 GCA_903131615.1 Diplodus sargus | reverse complement strand
GAAGAGACTATCTCTCCAGTCCTTAGGCCGCTCGGAGACACGTTTCGCTCAAACTATCAGTGATTACACGCCAGCGCAGGTGCTTTATAGCTACGCAATGAGGCGTGGCCGGGCAAGCCGGTGTGTAGAAATATCCAAGTACCCTGACGAGCAGCGGGGGTCATATCCCCGTACATATGGAATATGTAACGGAGTGGAGAGATAGTCTCTTCACTCAGAGAACCAAGGTTACAATGTAACCACACGTTTTATGTTGTTGAATTACAGTTTCTTATTGTTAACTGGGCATTAACTGTTAATTTACATATAAGCATGAATATTTAACAGTATTTCACAATTAATTTAAAATAGAGTAAAATACTGTTCTAATCCACCGTAAATTTGCAGAAATTCATTAAAAATAAGTTAAATTACAGTTATCTACTGTAATTGTTAAATGACTGATTTAACTGTTAATTTACATGTGAGGGATGAATATTTAACAGTATTTTACAATTATTATAAAATACAGTAGGATACTGTTGTAAATCCACCGTAAAATATATACAGCAATTTGTTACAGTGTATAAACAGTTATTTCATGGATGTGCTTGCGAGAGTTCTGATTATTTTTCGTATGTGTTTATGTGGGTGAATAGGAAAGAACTCAAACAGTAATTTTGGGGTACAGTGTCAAACATTGCCAGTCTTACTGTCAGACAGCAGCACCTGTAGATCATCAGTAGGTGTCAGTAGTGCTACACCAGTGAATTTATAGGGAGCGTCACATGGAAGCCCCTGCAGAGCACATCAAATAATGAGAGTTTCTGTGTACAGGATGGAAGCAGACAATGCTGTGTAATGATTGTGAATCTAAAGTGATATCACTGTACATTACAGGTAAGCTTGTGATGTTATAATGTACCCTGGGGCTAGGATAATGTTCACACTATACTTTTGTGGGCAAAGTATCCCTGTGAGGGAGCCTTATGTAACTTTAAAGTAAGAAATATGGTGTTATGTTGAGCAAATGGTATTCATATGCAAATGGAAGATTAATATTAACCTTAGAAGAGCTTGAGAAAATGGCAAATCTGATATTTTTGTTCATTTATAGTATTTAAGTTACTGTTTATTGAGAGCACATCAGATAATGAGTGTCTCTGTGTACAAGATGAAAGCAGACAATGCTGTGTAGCGACTGAATGTAAAGTGATATTTCTGTATATAACAGAACTCATCATTGAATGTGTAGCCCAAGATTGAGCCTCTGCGACATTATACAGCATCCAGCTCTATCTTCATTAGTTACACTAGGATATGTTTCATTATCTGAAATGGACATTATCTGTTACTTACCAGTCTGAAGAAACATTCATCTTTTTACTCGCCCAGAACTGTCTCCAGTGTTGGAAAGCCAAGCCAATATCTAGTACTGTTTTGCTTCTTTACTTTGTACATGCTTTCTTTTCAGGAGCTGTTAAGATGATGAAATATATTGTGAGGTATCTGGGCAATGACACATTCTGATCTGTGATTTAACTTAGTTTCAATTAAACCATTGCTTCTCTTTTTGTGTAGATGGTGTGGGGCTTACAGGTCCAGGGGTCCTGGAGTCATTATTCAGCTGTGTATGGATCAAAGGTTAGTGAGGAGACCTGGCCATTATAAGGTACTAAAACTGAGTGTGACCCTCATGCCAGATGGTGGGAGATGTCTAAATGTGTACATTTCTAGAATAGGATAGAGGGATCATTTGGGCCGTTTTGGGGTACACGACCTAAGGAGTGACAGCAGAGTTAGGTGATTTATAGATGATGAGCAGGGAGACAGACCAACTCCTCTTTTACCGAATGGACAGATGGACCCTCAACCCACCAAAGTGACCAATTAGAAGACGTAGGTAGGTACAGGCAAAGGAACTTTAAAAAGGACCGCACAGGCAGAAAGCAGGGGTGGTTACTTGTAGATTTCCTAAGATCGAAGGTTCGAGAGGATTTCTGGTAGAGCAGAGGGCAAAGAACACTGGGCAGAACTTTGCCATATATTTGAGAACACCAGAGTGTGGCCACACAGGTTTGGACGCAGGCTTGGATCTGTTTCAATAAAGATTGCTCTATCATTCCACCCAGCCTTGCCTCCGCAGAATTCTTTTGTCATCAAACTTCACATCGATACCTCTAATGAAGACAGGCCAGAAGCAACAATTGTTCTACATCTTTGTGTTTACTTACTGACTGAGGCTGTAAGTTTGATGCGGTAGCCATCTCCTCCTCCTATGAGTTTTTCCATTTAATACTACATACTTCTACTACATGTCAGAGGTGCATATTTTACTTTTCTCCCACATATTTGGTTACTAGCTTCTTTGCAGATTCTATCAGTATAAACAAATCACATATTTCATGTTGATATACAATATTATTATTGATTAGGTTACTGAAGACTGTATAAGGTTGCAACAGCACACGAAACAACAAAGTGATTAGCAAATTAATGTATCAATACCTGAAATCCAGTCAGAAGATATACATTATTCAAGAATGGGCCATTTTGCATTAGTACTGTTGCTTTTTGGTATTTTGTGTGTTTGAAAACACCTCAGCATCACTATCACAGCTGCACTATGTTGACAACTCTTAAACGGTACCTTGCATCATGCACAGTCATCAGGATAAACCGAGTATCCTTTTTAGTTGGAGAAGGAACTTCTATTGTTGGCTAGGGCATGGACTTGACATGTGTACTGTTTACACTAACTGTCGCTGATCTAAGATTCTAGCTTCCTGACAAGGCTTGGTAGCTGATGCCTGTTGTTAGAAAGCGAAGAGAGTTGTAATGTTTGAACCAGCAGGCTTATCCAACAATTTGTCACATTGGCAGAGCGAGGGACACAAACTCGCCATTATTGTCCTGCACTTGATTTTGAGGCCTTCCACACCATCTACAGTGGCACTTCTGTCACTTTCTCAGAATAAACAAAATTGTGACCTCCTTCAGTGTCACCATGTTAATTGCTCATATCACTAAATCATAGAATTTCTATCCATGGGGGAGTTAGTTGTAATATAGGGAAACGCCTAGAGGTGTGGAAATGTCTTGATTATAAGATGCATCATAATGTGGACGAGGACGTGTAGTTTCTGGGCTTTCCTCCTCAAAGGTGGGGCGTGTAGTTTGATGATTCTGCGGAGGCAAGGCTGAGTGGAATGATAGAGCAATCCTTATTAAAACAGAATCTAGAACCTTGAGTCCAGATCAGAAGCGGCCTCTTTCTGATATTATCAAATCTGTGGACAAAACAATGCCAAAATACTTTGCCCTCTGCTCTATCAGAACTCCTATCAGCCTTTGCTCTCAGGAGACCTACCAAGTGCCACCCCTCCTGTTCTTCTTGTGAGGGCCTTTTTTAGATTCCCTTCTCAAGGACACCCACTTCTTCTGATTGGTTCCCTTGCCAAATTATCCAATGGACTAAAAGAGGAGTTTGACCTGTGTAAGCCATCTCTCACTATTTGGCATGCAGGTCAAACTTAGCGAAGCACTTTATCGTCTGTTACCTTTGGCCCACAGTTGGAAGTCAACTCCTGGGCCTTCATTCACACAATGAAAATCAATTGGTCATGATTGAATTCAAACTAAGGAGATCAGTCATGATTGAATCTAACTTAAGTAGGTCAGAATGTGTTACCAGATACCTCAGATGAGTCCACATCAATGTAGAGACAGAGGATAACCAAGAGTATGCAGCTTTTGTTGATTGTCCATCATCAGCTGGACATTACAGTTACATTGCAACACTGCTAGCATGCTTTGAATTGTGGGCAGACATTAGGGTCATGTAATTTATGTAGGAGGGATGTCTGAGGGAGGAAGAGATTATTTGCAAGTGACAAAAAAAACCAAGCCTTGTATTTTATTAAAACATACTTCTCGGGAGGGGCGGCTGTAGCTCAGCGGGTAGAGCAGGTCAGCTAGTGATCCGAAGGTTGCTGGTTCAAATCCAAGCTCCAGGCTGAGTTGCATGTTGAAGTGTCCTTGAGCTCCTGATGTGCAGGCACCTTGCATGGCGACCTCTGCCACCTGCGATGAGCTGGCGACTTGTCCAGGGTGTACCCTGCTCTTGCCCAGAGACAGCTGGGATTGGCTCCAGTAAAACCCCCCCTGACCCCATAAAATGGATAAAAGTGGTTACAGATAATGGATGGATGGATACATCTCGGGGCACATGACAGGTTTTTTTTTTTCAGGTCTTTCCACCGGAGGAAGAAATCAACTTGTACACCGACTCAATTATAGCTAGCCTACCAGAGAAAAGACTCAAAGAAATACACACACAACAGGACAATGATGACATACTGCAACAGATAAAGTAGTATTGTGTAGAACAATGGCTGGACAAGTTCACAGTAGGCCATATGTTCCAGCCATATCTGCCATTTCAAGGTCAGCTGACAGTTCAAGGCGGATTACTACTCTACGCCCCAATTGCTCAGAGCCGATATATTAGCCATCTTGGCATAATACAGTTTTTGCCTAATGCTTAAACACTAAAAGTGGTTGCTATGCCCAAAGCATCACAACCTCTAACTTTGGTGACCATGCCCTAAACAAAAGCACCAACCCTGCAAACACAATATATGCTTTGTACTGTGTTTGAAATTCTCCAACACACTTCTTGCAAAACACTACACACTGTTTTTTACATAAGACATGTTGTTCAAAAAGGAAAGCTCATGCAATCATTGGGAAAATGTCTATGTCTATTTAAAATACAAAACACAGCTAAAATTGGAAAAGCACACAGACTCACACACATGAAAACATTTAAAATCTAATTGTAGACCAATCATTCTAAGCCATAGCACTACAAATACACCTGATGTGAGCTCAGCTCCTTTGTGCCAACTTTGGAAACATGGAGGCAGAAAGAGGAAAAGGGAGAGCAAGAGCAGCAGCAGGACACGAAGGAGAAGGATGAAGAAGGGAAGCAGGCAACAGTGACACTGCATCACCACTCCATCCTCGGTCCCTACAACACAGCCCTCATTATTCGCTTTCTGGACACACTTCATGACACAGTAGTCCAGGATGGGCCAGAGCATTCCCATTAATCCAATTGAGGAGCTCTTTTCAGCATGGCGCTGAAAAGTTTATGACCGTCAGCCACATGCATCTTCTACAAGCCATGGAAGAGGCATGCAGCGGCATTGAGGTGAGGTCCATACAGGGTTGGTACAGCATGCAAGGCGATATTTCCCTAGTTGCTTGGCAAGGGAGGACATTGCCTGTGATGTGGATGAGGTGATGTGGCCAAATGCCAACAGGAGGAAAGCCTAAATGTCTTCCAGTCATTCCCTTACAACACTATGTTTTGTAGAACATTCTGGTTTGTTCATGTCTTTGTGTTTTTTTTTTGTTTTTACTTTTGCAAAAACCTCAAAAACAAAACAAAAATTCTGAAGCATTTCCATTTCGTTTTCATGTGTCTAGATCAACTGTAGTGGATCAATCTTTCACAAAAAAAAATCTGTATGAGAGAAACTATCCAAAGTACTGAAAACCGCTGTGTTTTGCATAAAGCACATCTGTGTGTTGTTGCTGCTGCTAGGAAAGAGTAATTCAAAGGTGCATGTGTTTAACATTTTGAAATGGGATTGTTAAGTTTTGTTTCAAGAGTTTCATTTTGCCATATAAGTTAGGAGTTTATCCCTATGTGCTGTGTCTTACTCGGCCTGAGTGTTAAGTTATGACACAGTGAGCCAAAGTCTGCAACATGTGTGTAAGCATTCGGCAAAAACTGTACGTGCAGTGAGAGAGCTAAGAGATTAGTGTGTTGGCCCAGACTCACCAAGGAACTGACAAATCAAAGCTTTGACACATGCGCCAGAGAGAGAACAAACATGAGAGAAACAATACTGCCCACTGAGTTCAGTATAGTAGGAACAGACCTGTTCCAAATAAAGGACAATCAGTATTTAGTATTTATATATATAGTATTTATTGTGGATCGTTTTTCATGTTTTTTTGAAGTGGCCAAACTAACATCCACAACATCAGAAGCTGTGATCAAGCACTTCAAATCTATCTTTGTTCGTCACGGCATACCACAATTGGTGCGAACGGACAACAGTTTGCAGTTTAGCGCGCGTTTGGCTCCCAAGAGGGCACTTTAGTGCGCATTTTGGCACTTTTTCAACAACTGGGCCACGAGGGGGGGGGCACAACAGTTCCTGTCCTTCCCTCCCACCTCAACCCATCATGTCCTGACATGGAGGACTTAAAAAGAAAAGAGCAAAGCTACAGACAAATACAGCCATGAAACTACAACCGGCGTCACGTAGTTATCCTGCCAGAGTCTGGACGGCTCCAGTTCGCAGGTAATAAAAATTCCCTCACTCAGTGGAAGGGCCTGGGCCCTTAAAATAATAATAATCTAAAAAAAAAAGAGAATGGAAAAAGAAGAGTGTTTTGTTATCTGAAAACAATGTTTTATTACAGGTTGTTTACCTAAGGGTTTAGTGTTAGCTACCTGATGTTTACAGCAGTGATTTTCTTGGTACTGTGTTTACAGGAGTTGAGAAATATTCATACCTTGTTATGGATAACCTAATAATCTAAGTGAAAAGAGTGTTCTTATTCATATATTCAGATATAGGTCCTGCTATTCCAGCTGTGACCCTTTGTGATCCATGTTGTAGCAGGGGGAACTACTAAACAAGTTGCTTGGGACCTGCACCTGGCTGGCGTGTCTCTGATGTGCTCCATGCCTCCCAAAGTTTTAGACTTACCTAAGAATGATCTAACACGTCCGTGAGCAGGAGGTGACTACCTCCAAAATACAAATCCATCGGTGTTATCAGTTTATCTACCCATTTCATGTGTATTATTGCAGGTTTGCTTAGATGCAAGCTTAGTTGCTTGCATGTTTAAGTTCTGATGCACAGTGGGGTAGCTGGTGTGAAGGCTTCCACTTCCATTGCTCTGATTTTTACCCAGGTGTCGTCTTCATTCCTGACCCAGTGGCTAGCAGAAGTTCCTGTGAAAGTCACTCCATGTAGAGGTTGGCCACTATTAGGGATACGGGTGAGCCCATGGTACAGCCGTGCTTCTGTCTGTAGAATCCTTCCCTGTAGAATCCTGAGTGCTGTCCTGTAGCAGGCTTTTCTTCATCATTTTAAGTGCTTCTTGAGTGGGAATGCTCACTATATTTCTCTCATTTTGTTGGTGAAATTCTGTGAGTTTTTTATGTGATGTTGAGTGTTATCGACCAAAGGAGCTAGGGTACTGGCTAAGTGCTTGGAAATGTTGTAGATAACTGAGTTGATGCTGCTGCTGATGGTCTGAGTGGTGCTCCTTCCTTGTGTAACTTGGAGAGTCCATAGATACATGGGTGGCTTACCCAGGGTACAGTATGTAATAGAATGGCCTGTCAATGGCTTTATCCTTTTCCAGTTTTTGCAGATATTCTATAACCTTCTGTTTGTAGCTACTGGTAGGATCTTGCCTCAGAGTTACATAGGTTTAATCCTGTGATTCTACCAGATAAGTGTCCGCTGTGTTACGACTCCGCCACAGCAGCGGAGCTGATAAGTTTCACTCTAGTCCGGTGGTTCTCAATTATTTTTTGTCATGCCCCCCCAAGAGGACAGAAATTTTTTCACGCCCCCCTGAATTGAAATACTATTGAGAACCTGATAATATTTATTTATTATTTGTATAAACCACTGTATGAGTTTCAACATTCTGCATACACCTGATTATCAAAATGGCTTCATGCTGTCCACTGCCAGAGTTTTTAGGCATAAAACACAAACAGGTCTTTCCTCATTTCCAACCGTGTTCACGGTAAACCTAAGGGCTATGTAGGCATCGTCATATTTCCTGCTCCATAGTTCCCAACTGAGGGATTAGCAGAAGAGCTTACGTTTGTCTGTTTTTTTAGATTTGTGTGCTGGTGTGACCACAGAGTGTTTTATTTTGAAAAGTAACCGGATGTTATATTGTTATTTCGGCGCTTGACTTCCTGTCTGCTTTGTGCAAAATTCAGCTGAATTGCTGCCTTGTGCTCCGGCATCCTCCAGAGATATAGAAGCCCTGTGTGAGATAGTGAGTAAGAAAAGAAAAGGAAGAAGTAACTACCTGTTGTTGTGAATCGTGGCAGCCAAGAAAGAGGGTGTTTTGTACTCGTGCTACCATGCCGTGATAAAAACCTGTTACTACCACTTTACTTTTTTATTGGACTCATCCACACTACAAATTGGTGACGATTCGAACCTGCATGTGTGTTTTTGGTTGCGGGAGATGGCTGTAAAAGCGCCGTTCCCGGATTTTTTCTTGCCTTGCCCGGGGGAGCCGGCCATTCCTTTCAAGACGTGGGTGAGGATGTTCGAGAGTTACCTTCTGGTTATCTGTGCAAATGGAGACGTGTGGCCAGAGCAAGAAAAACAAGCGCTACTATTGCATTGTCTGGGCTCGGAAGGACAGCAGATCGTTCATACTCGGCCAAACACAGGTGACAGCCCAGCAGCCGCCATAGCTGCATTAAATGAACACTTCATGCTGACAGTAAACATGGTTGTGGAGTGCCACACGTTCAGAAAGAGAGTGCAGAGACCCCAGGAATCCATTGTGCAATACATTCCTTCATTAAGAGAGCTTGCTGCAACATGTGAATTTGCCAGTTGTGATGATATGATTCGGGATCAGCTTGTGGAGCATATGGCTAACCCTAGCATTAGGGAGAAACTGCTACTTAAAGATAAACTGACATTAGCTGAAGCTATTACAATAGCCACTCAAGTTGAATCAACCAGGCTAAGACTATGGCAAGCTATGACTATGGCAGGTGACCAGCACTTACCGGTTCATGTTGTGAAGACTCATGATACGGCACACAGGCCAAGACAGCCACGTAGGAGCTATTCTACAAAACCAGCTAATAAACCTGCCTCAACCTCATCTGCATGTGCCTGCTTCCGTTGTGGTTCACAAAAACACCTGGCCAACTCACGTGAATGTCCAGCAGCCAAAGCAACCTGCAGAATTGCAATAAAAAAGGACACTTTGCACGTGTGTGCCAGTCTCTGCAAACTCAGTCAGTGAACGAGGTTGAAATGCCTGAATGTACGTTACTGCTTGTGGAGGCAACAGTAGCTTCTGATACAATACAGTGCAAAGTGGACATTCAAACTGCAAAGGCAATTCAAACAATGAAACTAACTGTGGATACTGGTGCTGCATTGTCTGTTTTGCCTCAATGCATCTATGAGGAGCATTTCAGAGAAGCTCCACACCGTCAGTCCTCTGTCCGGCTGGTGACATATTCAAGAACCCCTATCAAAGTGCTGGGATGCATGGAGGCAACTGTTCACATGGATGGCATTAAAGGCCTAGCAAGCGTCTATGTGGTGAACTCAGGAACTGCACTTATGGGAAGAGATTTAATATCTATTCTCCACCTGCGCATTGAGCGCAACACTGTACACCCACCATCTGCTTCACCTCCTCCTCTGTCCCCTACAGCTGCAGTGGCCTCTCTCACACACAGTCAGCCTCTCCTGCAACCTTAGGATGCACCAAGGGTGTCATGCATAAGGGGAAATTTGCACCAACAGCTGTTCCTGTGAGTCAAAAGCTAAGACGCCTGCCCTTCTCAGTGCAAGCTCCTGTGTCAGAGGAGCTCAATCGCCTACTTTCTGCTGGTGTGATAGAACGCGTTGATGCCTCCCCTTGGGTCTCACCAATAGTAGACACACAAAAGAAAACAGGAGGTATTTGATTGTGTGGAGAGTTTCGAGAGCCTAACAAAGCAATCATAGTAGACAGCTACCCTTTTCCCCACATGGAGAAATTGCTCTCCACACTTTCAGGTGCTACTGTATTTTCAACCATTGACCTGGACTGTGCGTATCATCAAGTGATACTTCATCCTGAAAGTCGGGATTTAACAGCTTTCATCACACATGAAGGGCTGTTTCGGTTTTGCAGAGTCCCTTATGGTCTGGCATCAGCTCCTGCAGCATTTCAAAGGCTGATGGCGACAGTGTTGAGTGGTGTGCCTAATGTACAGTACTATGTGGATGACATAATCTGCTATGGATGCACAGCACAGGAGCATGACACAGCTCTGGAAACTGTACTACAGCACTTGATGCAGGCTTGCAACTGAATGAGAAGAAATGCCACTTTCGTCAAACCAGCTTAAAGTTCCTGGGACATTTAGTGACAGAGAAGGGCATTCAGCCTGACACAGAGCACCTACAAGCCATCACACAGGCCCCTGCTCCCAAAAATGCCTGCAGCCTTCGCTCTTTCTTAGGTATACTGTCTTGGTATGGAAAATGCATACCTAACTATGCCACAGTGGTAGAACCGCTCCGTGCCTGTCTGCGTCAAGATGCCACATTTGAATGGACTGATGAGGCTCAAAAATGCTTTTCTTATTGTGAAACAGCTACTTGTGAATAGCCCTGCTCTTGCTTTATTTGAACCAGAATTGCCAACCATAATCTCAACTGATGCATCAGATTATGGTCTGGGTGCTGTATTCACTCAGCTGCATCTGGATCACACAGAATGTACAGTGGCATTTGCATCAAGGACGCTGACACCAACTGAGAGGAAATATTCAACTATGGAGAAAGAGGCTCTCACATGTGTCTTGGCAGTGGTGAAATGGAGGACATACTTGTGGGGCCGGAAATTCACACTGCGCACTGACCATCAGGCTCTCACAACACTTCTCTCGACAAAAGGGACTGATAGAGCAGGAATGCGCATTGCAAGATGGTCTGCGCGCCTTCTCTGTTTCACTTATGACGTTGTGTATCGGGCTGGTTCACTAAATCACACAGCCAATTGCCTCTCACCTTTACCTCTGCCTGCTGCCTCTCCTCTTACTACAGACTCGGATCCTGAACTAGTGGCTTTTCTGTCAATATGCCGTATCTCAGTGACTGCTGGTGAGTTTGAAGATGCTTCCTCCTCCTGCTCTGAGCTTGCTTCTCTGCGTGTGCAGATCCACCAGCACTGGCCAGTGTCTATGAAAGCTGTGGAGCCAATTCTGCAGCCTTACTTCAAGATAAGGCATGAACTGTGTGTGAAGGACAATTTGGTGTTTCGAAGGACACGCTTAGTGGTGCCTGTCTCTTTGCGCCACACACTCATCGCTCTACCATACGAAGGTCATCAGGGCATTCTAAGAACAAGACAGCGCCTGTGAGAGTTGTACTGGTTCCCTGGAATGGATATGCTGGTACGTTTGCAAATATCTGCATGCTCAGTGTGCCAAAGCTCAGACAACACTGCAAAGGTTTTTGAGGCACCGCTGCAACCTGGGCATGGATATAGTTGGACCCTTTGAAAATGCAACTTACGACTGCAAGTTTACAATCACACTCACAGATTACTACTCAAAATGGCCCAAAGTAGCTTTTGCAGCATCTGTCACCACGGAAACGGTGCTTGGATTTCTTGCAGTGTCTTCAGTCGGTATGATGATCCAGAGTCCCTTGTCACTGACAATGGACCACAATTTACATCTGCTGCATTCTCATCATTCCCTGAAAGAAAGAGGCGTCACTCATATCCGAGGAGGACAAAGCTCAACGTGCTCTTTCCTCCTGCCATGACAAAGCGTGATGCACAGTGATGCGTAGAAAAGTGTCCCTTCGCCAAAAGCACATGAGGGAGTACTTTGCTAAAAGACGCGGTGCTCGCACTCCTTTATTCAGAGAGGGAGACAAGATACGGGTGCATAAACCTGTACACGTGTTAAAGGGACATCAGAAGTTCTCTGCACCCATCATGATCAAAAAGCGAGTGGGTCCTAGCACCTACATCTTGGATGATGGGAAAACATGGCATGCTTCCCATTTGACTTCAGTACCCACTGAGCATCCTGAAAACTCAGCTCAGTCAGACACTGAAGTTGGAGGAACAGTTGAGCCTGGAAATGTGCAACCAGCTGGAAGTCGTCCTGTTAGAGCACATAACCCACCAGCTTGGCTCAAAGACTATAACAGATTGAGGGACAATATGGTTACAGGATGTTGTTGTAAGGATGTTGAAATAAGTTGCTCTAAGAATTGAGTGATTGAGTTATTAAGCATGTAGGAGACACTACCTTGATAATATGATAATTAATTACTGGCAATCAATAACAATTTAGATGGGGCACCACCTTCCTTTTGATTTATTCTGAATAACTGGAAGGACGTTATTCAAAACCCAATCGTAAAAGTCTGGCTTGAACTGTTGGAATCAATTTAATCAGTCTGTTAACTTTCAAATTTATATTTGATCTTCTATTCTGAAGCAGTGAATTATTTCCACGATCCCATCAATTACCCACTTCAAATTAAACGTGCACAGACAACGACATACGGTTAAATATGTTTATTAACTAAATAAATGCAGAATACATGATATGCGGTAATGATTCTGACGGTTGACAACAAGTAACAGAAAATGTGGATAATGTGAATAAAACCTTGATTAGATAACTCCTAAACGATGGCGGATTTTAGTGTAATGAACCGGTGATTCACAACTACGGAATTAATATCCTGTACAACAGACAATATGAGGAATGTATTTAAACTTAGGATATATGTTCGAAGCTTTCGCAAACAGCAACTCTGATTTCATTCAGTGTGACTTCTGTTGCGTGTGGAAATTCAGCCTACTTTGTTGAAGAGAAGAGGTCCCAGAGTCTGGACTTTATGGATCAGCTTCGTCTCTCTCTGCGGGACGTCAGCGGCGGCTGCAGAACAGCTGAAATGCGATGTCGTCTCAGGTCGAATGAGGACACCTTTGGCCCAGCGGAGTTTTCGCTTGAGAGCGCTGCGGGCGGACCGGACGCAATGGAGGGATAATTCTTTCTTCGGCTGTGGATTTCTTCACGGTCTCTTGAACTGTACCGACTTAAGAGTTTTATCAGAGTCTCTTTGAGCTGGTAATTACGAGGCTACGAGCATATATCGATCGGACTTCTTGCATAAGAATAACTGGGAAAGAATCGTCGGCCAAACGAGTCCTTCTTAGTTACCAAATACAAAAACAAAAATAGCTTCTTCTGGCTTTGGCCGCGATACTTAAACGGTATAAAAGAATACAAAAAGAGAATCAATTTCGTCCTAGCTTGAGTTTCAAATAAGGTATTCTCAGAATAACGGTGCATCACCTGGGAAAAAAGGTTCTACAGGTGATTAAAATCTCCGGAGATAAAAAGGTCTCGGAGCCGTAAAACTAAGCAAAGTACGAAGTCAAAAGTAAAAACTAAGTTTACACGAAGAGAGTAACGTGAAGAAGAGAAAAAAAAGAAGAGTAAGAGTACAAGGAAGAGCAAGAGAAAGAGAGCGAGCAACGTGAAGTTCGCTCTTTTAATGTTTAAGCTGGGAGCGGAATAGAGGGCGGACTGGCACGTCACTTCCTCCGGTGACATCGCAGCTTATACTACGAATTTATTACTTATTAAACCAGAATAAAGGCTTACAAGTTGTTAAGATCGCGATCAACTTATTTACCAAAATCCACCATGGTCTTTACATCAACACTTGTCACATGAACATAAAAGAACATAACAGAAATTGCCTCATCAGAAAAAGGGAAGTTATTGGTTATAATAAATCACAAACACAGGTGCCTACGTCTCAGCAGCACTGATGGCTTAAAAACATCTTATATAGTGTACAAGCTTAATCCTTAATACAAAAATATATGTCAGAGAAAGATAATCATAATTTTAAGTACGAAAGTAAGGTCTGTCCGTTTCAGAAGTTTTTCTTTCAACTATACCCGGACTTACCAAAAGGGGGCACTGTGGCTCCATCAGATCCGCAGACGTTAAACCTGAGATTCCCAAATAGAGCTTCCTTTAACTCACAAACACTGGGAAAAGAGTATGTTTGAGGTCTCCTCAAGCTGATTAAGGATATTTTGTTTGGACAAGGACGAGATTACAGTTTAATACTTTTTCAACACCAAGAAAGAAATCAAGACTATTCCTGTTGGGAATGTGGAGACACATGGCTGGGTTGAGGGTCGTAATTTACAAGTGTGACACTTTGATAGTCCATGCCAGATGTGGGGTGATGTCTCCTAAAGACAAGCCTATCACAACTGAATACACATTTGACATGAAACAGTGACCACTGGGCTCTGAATTATAAACAGATCTGTGAAAAGAAAAACAGTTACTTATGAAGTCCAGATGTTAAATGAGACCTTCTGAGTCTCGGGTATCCATGGTCGGCTAGAATAGGTTCCATTAAAGTCAAAGAAGAGGAGAAGAAGGTGACAAATGGTTATCTCTTTCCCAAGAGAGGGGGTTTACAGGGGAGGTCTGGTGACTTCACTAGTGAACTCAGCCGACAGTCTCTTCCTGCAAACAACTTATATTGCCTATAGCCTGTTGTTTCTCACCAGAGGAGTGTCAAAGAAAGGGGGGAGAGGGAGTCAGGCCATTAGGGGGTCCCAGGAAGTAGGTGAGAGGGGAATCGAACACAGACATGTAGATTGCATCTCCTATTATGCAAGATGAGACGAGGCATGTTCCTACAAGCATTTTAAAAACAACAACAATGCTACTGATTCTGTTGAACACAAATAAGCGGTCTCTGTTTAAGGATAGCTTGTGTGTTAAATCTTATTTACATTATCTGGTCTCAGGTGTAATACCTGGAAGAGAGAACTGACAAGTAAAGGATTTATGTTTTTTCTAATACATTAAAGCTGAAGTAAGAACTGTTCTTCAGTCAAGGGGGGATGTTGTGTTCACTTGCATTCCTGTGTTCTCATTCTGCCACAAGAGGGCACTTGTGAGATAGTGAGTAAGAAAAAGAAAAGGAAGAAAGTAACTACCTGTTGTTGTGAATTGTGGCAGCCAAGAAAGAGGGTGTTTTGTACTAGAGCTACTATGCCATAATAAAAACCTGTTACTACAGTTACTACTTTTTTATTGGACTCATCCACACAGTAGAGTAAAATTGGACTGGAGTCATAATGCAGTGGACAGGTGTCTGGTGGAATCTCGTTGTTAGTGTCACTAAGTAGATCAGTGACTTTGACGAGGTAGTCAGCAGTGTATCTCCCTTTGTCTGCCAGCAAGATAGTGATGTTCCTGTCTCTTTTGAGTGATGCCATGGACTTCCTTTCCTCAGTGGCGAGGTTAGAGGGGGTTGTTGCCTACGATATAGCACTTAGAATTACCATGACTTGGATGACTAAGAACCTTCATCAACATGCTACTCTAGTATTATGGTGTGTGAGAATGATAGTGTTTCTAAAAGAGTATAACTGAGTGTGTAAGTAATTGTGATTTAAGGCCCAGACAATAGTGTGTATGTGAGAGAGTGTGCTTGGACATGTAAGAATGTATAATTCTGTTTGTGGGAGAATATGGTTGTATAATGTACTGCTTGGATAATAATTTTCACAGTACCTTTATTTTTAATTTATTTAAGAGATATAATATATAATTATATTAGAATTGAAACATAATATGAAGCACAATATGTGTTCTAAAGTTGTTTTAGTATAATTTTTAAAGCACAGTGCATTACTATGTGTGTGTGGGAATGAAGGATGGAAGGTTAAGATATATTTCAGCCTAGGGCTCCAAATTAGGGTTGGACCTGTGTGTGTAGGTATGTGCACTGCTGCTGGGTTAAGGACTTACAAAAGCAAGTGAAGGGCTAGACTCCAACTCACAATATTGTAAAGACAAACTCCAGCCCCTCCCTCCTTGAAGTAATTACTGTCCATTTAGATGATTACCTGTAATTACTTGTTAGCTGTCAGCATCTGACAGAAACTCAGCTTCTGAGACACGAGGGGGAGGATAGGAGGACACAGAGGTGCAGGAAGGTAGAATTGGTGAAAAAGTTGGAAGGGGGCAGGGGTGGAAGAAGAAGTGGAGATGACAGGAGGAGGACAAAGGGGAGGAAGTGATGGGAAAGGAGGAGTAGTGGGGGAGGAATAGAAGGAGATGGAGGAGAGCAGCAGAGGACAAAAAGGAGGAGCTGAGGAAAGATAGCACAGTGTTGACATGTGTTTCTGTCAGCCAGGGTCAAGCAGTTGCCATCATCTTCTTTCAGCTGCTATCCATCAGAAAGTGCCAGTGAATTAATCTCCCCTTCATTTGCAGAGATGAAGCAGACCTCTGGCGGCAGCAGTAATTGCAGGGCTACTGATCTGCTCTCTGATGACAGTGATGCTGCTTTTTCTACAAGTCATGTGACAGACAGGTAGTAATGTTAAGAAGTGCAACACGTATATCCTTTCTGTTGCAACAGGCACTGATTGCTGTGATGATGTTGATGCCTACAATTCTACTATGTGATTGTTATATAAAAGCGAACTTTCAATAACATTTCTCACGAAGTCTTATTCAGTAATTCAGTAACTTTGCTGTTTTGTTGTGCCGTGTTAAGTTCATTAGTGTAACTCAACATTGAGTAAGCACTTAACACAAGCCTTTCAATGCCCTAAGGAACAAAACACAGCAAACTGTTATCAAATAAATGGTGACAACAAAGGCTGACTGTTAACGCTTCCTCACACTGTCTATTTCTCAGCCAAAAAAGCGAGCGGTGCCTGCTGTATAGTCAAAGGGGCGGGGCTTGACCTGATCCAGCTCCACCTCTGTGCAATGTAAGGGGTTACAATATGTGCAGCAGTGCCTTCTTTTTTGCTGTAGATAATTCTGGCTTGAGCTCAATTATTGCAGTTGTAGGAGAATACACCTCACTGCTGTTTTCATCTTCTGTTACTTCCCTTCACAGGTATTTCACTTGTCTAGTAAGCCTGGGACTTCATCACCTTTGCCATAAATGTACACTCATATTCTCCACGTCAAGCAAGGTCAAACAATGCATGCGCCATAACAGGCTAGTTGTGAATATGATTTAAATGGAATATGTCAAGATCATTTCTGATGGACACTGCCTTCATGTGATTGTTCATGCATTATTGCTTTTTTAATTAAATGGTAACCCATCCTGTAGTCTGTGACCAGCCATGAGAGTGAATAAAAGGAATAAAAGGAAAAGTGTGCTCTGAGACTGGTAGTGAGGTAACCACTTCTAGTAGACTGAAAGTTTTATTTAATTAGCAAAGTTTTAGTCTCATACTCTTACAAAGTTACAAGGTAAGTGTATGTCATATTTTAAGTTTTAAAAGAACAAAACTATGTTTGAGTCTTGTCTGTATATCATTCATTCATTTGATATTCAACTGAGAATACAAAATCAGAAATGGAAAAAAAAAACTAATTTTGTTATTTGTTTATGAATGTGAAACAAAAAACAAATAATGCTTAGATTTGCGTACTTTGATCAAAATAAGGAATTTATAATAATGACCCACTGGCCGAATTTGCCTACTTTTGCCACATGGCCGGTTCACTGTGGTGGCGGGGCAACCAGCTCATAATACTCTGCATCAGCTCGACTGTTGGCTGTTTGATTTCACAAACCAACACCGAGAAATACACAAGCACATCCCATTAACATTGGACAGCCACTGAACATTGAGGTGTCTGCACACTTACACATTCAGAGCTAAGCTTTAATAGTGACAGTTTTCCCTTACTGTGAGGGAAGAGAGGTGGCCGATGTGATGTTTACATATCTAGGGGCCCCGGAGCAATTAAACAGCTCTCTGTGTGTGTGCGTTAAAAGTTTAGCTGGAGGACAGGCCCATATGGAGCATTAAAGCTGAATCTATCTCCCATACCAGTTGTACCGTGCCATTTCCATATAAGCATGAAGAGACAATCCAGTCTCCATTCCCTTTCCATTTTTTATAATAGATGTTTAAGCTGACTGGATAGGCACAGGGACCTCTAGCAAGACCACAGGCCCTTGTAGTTTCCATGTAACTATAGGTAACAAGAGGGGACTTGTTTGCTCTTAATCCATAGGCATAGAATTGCATATGGACCGTATGGACGAGTCCATACCAATCTCAAATACTAATATATTTTAGTATTGTATAGTAAAGGCTATCAACATGACATCTCTGTGCAGGAAGTGTTCACTTTCATCGTCAGTAACTTCAAAAATGGTATGTACAGATCGAACTCAGCTATTAACATGTACATTATACTGGCTTTATCAAGACAATAAGTAAACAAGCTTGCAACAACAGCAAATACAAAAATAGATCAGAGGAGGTCTTTTCTTTTACCAAAATGATCATAAGCCTTCAATAAACATCAAACCTGTTACAAGGCTTATCTTATCATAGTGATGGCCTAATGGCCAAGCCTTTGAGCTGCAAAAAGGGTTAGAAATATATCTTTTCATTACAGATCCTGATGTGAGGGCCAGTACAAAGCAAAGATTAATGTACAGAGGGAGGGAAGGATGGAGGAAGAGAGAAGGGAAGGTAGAGAATGATGTGGGGGATGGAGGAGGGAATGACAAGATATCACCCTGTTACAGACTTGAATTTGAAGACATTAATAAGGCTAATACAGAACACAGGACATGTATTTAATAGTCAGGTCAGAGGCATCATACATTAGCCAGCTACATTGCTTCATTTTCATTCACAGCTGAAAATTAAGCAGCCATACGATGAACATCTCTGAATGTGTGGCTGACATGAACTGGCTAAAATATTAAGACACTCACACCTACCAATTATAGTAATGCTTTTAACACTGCTGCTGTGAATTAAATCAATCACGAGGCCAACCCTGGCATATGTAAATGGTGTGCAAATGACTGTATAGACGAGGGTTCCCAACCTGGGTGGCGCGCCTCCCACGGGGGGGCGCCAGAGATCGCAGGGGGGGTGCAAGACTTTGTCTGCGCTGAGGTTGACTTTTGGTTAAAGTTTGTTCAACCCTCTGAGGTCGATTGACGCGCCGGCACGTCAAAATCACGTGACCTATTTAAGATGACATAGCAGCAAGATGGAACCTCAGTGAGTCTCCCGACTTATGTGTTGGAGCAGCCTTCAAGCTGTGTACCAGTTTTTAAATTGTGTTGATAGGCCAAGTAAAACCGGACTTATGATAAATAATGTACGGCACGCTTTTTCGCTAGCATTACCGTCACGTTTGCTGCGCATTTGGTGCAGGAAGAGACGGTCAAAACGGACTTCTCTCATGAAAGTGTCCGCAAGCAGGAAAACTTTGCGAGCGAAAAAACACGTTCATATTGGTGGAAAAGGGCACCACACCAGCCAATCACAAAATTACATGGCAAGACGTGATTTGGTTGCTGGGGACAGGAGGAAGTTGTGGAGGAACCGACAGTGACGGTGAGAGAGTTGAGAGATGTGTGTCAAAATGAAAAAATAACTGTGCAGTCACACATGTGAGGTTGTGCTGAAAATAATGACACCAAACAAGGCAAGATAAATAGTTTTTAAGGTGAAATATAATGGTAAAATCAAAAATAGTCAAAATGGCCAATTATACCCTGGACTGCATAAAATCCCAGTAACACACCTAATCAAAACTCCCTATAATCCAAATTGAAACATATTTCTTGGTCCACATTTAAATTTATTAAGCTATTTATTTAACACCCCTATGAGGTACACCTGAAGAAAAAAAGGAAGAAATGTATCTATAGATATTGTAAAACTAGGAGAATGTAATTGTTGTTTTTTTTTTACAAATAAAAGTTTGTAATTAATCACTTTATTCTTTTAGTGAATGCGGGTTGGGGGGGCCTGGCTTGTCTTGGACACAGGCAAGGGGGGCTTCAAGGAAAAAAGGTTGGGAACCACTGGTATAGAGCATCGAGACTGCGCTCCAAAGAAGAATGATAGAATCAGAAGTCTCAGCAAAACAAGATAGCAAAGTTCTCTAGTGACTAAAGCATTTATGACAGGAACAAATGGGGAAGTAATATGACATAGTTATAGAGCAACAAAGTCCACACAGCAGAAGTCAAGGGGGATGAAAAGGCCATTAAAGTGTCCTTTAACATGGAAAAAATGGTGGACAGAGCCACTGTGATATATCATTCATAGGTTCGTCAAAAATTGGCATAAAGGTTGTGTGTGGGTGGAGCTGAAGTAGGATGTGAGCATTGTTAGTTGGACAAGTCCACCTTGATGGAAGCTATCAAGCGAGCAAAGGCTAATACTGCTTTTCCACCAAAATTAACAGGTCTACACAGGTATTTTAAAAGCAGGTCAGCCTGCTAAAAATTGCCTATTGACCCCATTCAAACTAAAGCCCATCTGTGAATTTTATCTGAAGCGTCATGTTTCGTGCCTTGATTGAACCGACATCAGTTGTAACAGAAGAGTGTAGGAGACAATACCTTGATAGCAATGTGATAATTAATGACTGGTAATCAATTATCCTTTGTTCTTTATCACTTTATAGAGTGTTATGCGGGGCACCACCCTCCAATAACTTTGATTTTATTGGAATAGGTTGGAGGGAGCTTATTCCAGACGTCTAACTTCCCAAGTTGCCTTGGACAGTTAGAGTATCAATTTTAATCAGTCTATTAAATTTCAAATTTATATTTGACCTCCTATTCTGAAGCAGTGAATTCTTTCCACGATCCCATCGATTTCCCACTTCAAATTAAACGTGCACAAACAACGACATAAGATTAAATATGTTTATTAACTAAATAAATGCAGATTAAATGACATGAAATAATGATTAAAACAGATGACAAAGTAACAGAAAATGTAACGACTGTGGAATTAATTATTAATTGAATGGATACCTGACAATGGTGGATTTTAACGTGCGGACCGTTAAATTCGCTCCGGGGTTAATTTATAACGAGGTTATACGAGAGATGTCTTTGAATTCACGATATATATATTTGAAGCTTTCACAAACACCAACTCTGATTGCATTCATGTGTGACTCTTGTAGTGTGTGGAGTTTTCAGCCTACTTTGTTGAAGACGAGGTCTCAGAAGGATTTTCTCAGTCAGCTCCGTCCCGGCCTGGATGCAGATGCAGAGGCAGTGTAGCCACTGGATGATGACAAGGCGGCTTTCCCGATGACGTCGTTTTACCGGCACAGCGGGGATACCGTCTGAGTGCTCCGGGCCTGTCAGCTTCGGAACCGCCGGAACTCGATGCCGTCTCAGGCCGAGCGTCCTCTGCCCAGCGAAGTGTCTCGCTTGAGATTGTTGGAGGCGGTACGGGCGAAATCGCTGACAGTTCTTTTGACTGAAGGCTATCTTTCTTCACGGTTTCTTGAGCAGCTGAACTGCACCGACTTTGTAGTTGTTAAGCACTTATCAGAGTCTTCGGCAGAATTGGTAATTATGGAGCTCCGAACATATATTAACTTGACTTTTTGCGCAAAAGAACTTTACCTATTACTAAGTACAAGAAAACAAAAATGACTTATTCGGCTTGAATACGATACATTAACGAGATAGAATAATAAAGAGAATAAATTTCGTTCTTGCTTGGATTTTAAGGGAAAAATCTTTCCAAAATAAAAGCGTGTCTCGCTTGAGGAGCAGTCTTTAAGTTTCTCAGCTCCGGAGATTTCTAAGTCTTGGAGCCTCAAAAATCTAGCAAAGTACAAAGTAAAAGGAAAAATGAAGAAGTTACGCGTAAACGTTTTACAAGAGATAAGAGTTTAACGAGAGTAAAATTTTTAGAAGAAGAGAGTGAGTAGCGGGATGCATGAGCTTTTTAATGTTTAAACCGAGGGCGGAACCGGAACGGCCTGATCACGTTGCCTCCTCCGGTGACGTCACAGCTCATGTTACCGACTTCTTACTTGTTAAATCAAACTAAGAGTTTGATAAGTTTTCGAAATCGGACTTGACTATATGCAGAAATCCACCATGGTCTCACATTAATATTTGTTATAAGAATATACAATATACAGAAACACAATTGAAATGGCCTAATATGCAAAAGAGAAATGATTGGTTAAACTATAACACAAACACAGGCACATGCGTCTCAGAGGCACTGATGGCTTAAACATATACATACATTGACAAGTTATATCTTATAGACCTGTATTAAGGTAAAAGAAAGTCTAAATACTTAGAATAGATCACATTCCATTAGTATTGTCCTTTGAAGATTGTACCAAAACTTACCAGGAGATGGCACTGATGCTCCATCAGGAACTTTAGACATTAAAATTTTACAATTGTGGTTATAGTTAGGATCACATCTAGAAAATAAGAAACATATCAAAATGTATTCCTACTGATAAAGAATATATTATGAAATAAAGGGTGAGATTAAGGCTTGGCATCTTTTTGGGTTAGGACACAATCAGGACTCTCTTTCCACTTTCCTGTTGGTATAGAAATATTTACGACCAGCCCTTATGGCCCTGATTTCACAGTAGCATGGGAAGGTCAGGAGCTGATAGTTATCCTTAATACATGGCTCTCATCGCCTGACAGGAAGTTCGGTAAAAACATATTTAGTCCACAGATAGGCCTTTGTTCACAAGCCCCTGGTTATAATATAATAGGTGATGGAAAGTCATGGGTTTGAGAGTTAATAGAAGGGGGAAGGAGATACACTGCTGGGTTGAGTGTCGTAACATATGGGATGACCTCTTAATGATACAATCAAAGTGTGAGCCTGGACATTTGGTGACAGGCTGGTTCAAACAAACAATAAAACCTGATGTTGTCCAGTGACTGAATTGACTTTGAATTGTAAACAGTCCGCATAGGACAAGACAGGTACTGATGTAATCCAGACGTTGAATGAGACCTCTCCGGGCCTTGCTGTCCATAGTCTTTACAACCGGCTCTATTGAGGTCAGAGAATGGGAAGAGGGTGATATGAGGGTCAGGCCTCCCTCCTGTAGTGAGAGAAGGGCAAGACAATGGCTGGTTCCTACAAGAGAAAACAACAATAGACCCATTGAGAAAGAAGCACCTGTAAAACAGTTGATAAACTCTTTTGAGCGTCACAACCCCTGCAAAATCATTAGTTTCTATATATGTTTTTACAAATACATATGTATTTGTAAATATATAATTTTATATTTGTGAAACTGAAAATTCTGCTTGTGAAGTCTGATTCATCATTTGTAAATCACCAATCGCACACACGCATCTCTTTCCTCAATTACCGTATTGACCCGAATATAGGACGACCCCGATTATAAGATGACCCCTCTTTTCAAGACCAATCTTCAGAAAAAAACTCTGTTAGCCAAAATTCGTTTCTCAGTAACAAACTAACGTACCCTCCTGTCAATCTCTTGGAAGCGGCAGCTTAGAGGACCATGATAAGCTTTTCTCTTACTGTTAGCGTTTTCAGATGGTCTTTTTGGACCCGCCCTCTTCTGATGTTGCACTCCATAACTCCATATTTCTTGCCTGGCTGACAGTTGTTTGGCGCCTCTGCTGCATTGACCACCATTATCTTAAAATAAGCATCATAGCTCCGCCTCAGATGTATGTAAACTTGCCCCACTTTTGATCCACTTTGCTCTGTACAATCACCGCGCTTTTCCATTTTTATCTCTAGTCACTTCTCTGCTGTGATTGACAGATAACACCAGCCACAGTGTCAGTGACGTCTCTACAATAAGCTGGCACCCTCTGCTGTTGCGGTCGTGTAACGACCCAGACAACTATCAGCATGTGTCAGCGGTTAGACCCCGATTATAAGACGACCCTACTTTTTCACAAAATTTTAATAGAAAAAAACCTTGTCTTATATTCGGGTCAATACGGTACGTATTTCTGAGACGTTCTTGTCAAAATTCACACAGATCCACAAACAAATAGGTCGTGATTCACAAATGGCCCGCCCTCCTCACCACTAGGTGGCAGTGTTGTTCTATGCATGTAAATATTCCTTTCACAAACACAAAGTTAGGATTTGTAACTTGTGTGTTGGTTTTTACAAATAAATGTGTATTTGTAAATTTAAAAAAATGCATTCGTTAAAAAAAATGACATTTGCAAAAATGGAAAATTCTGCATTTGTGGATCACCAATCACACACACGCATCTCTTTCCTTGATGACGTATTTCTGAGACATTCTTGTCGAGATTCATACAGATCCACAAATAAATAGGTCGTGATTCACAAATGGCCCGCCCTCCTCCCCACTAGGTGGCAGTGTTTTCAGCCCCTCTCGGAGGGCCTGCCCGCTAAGGAGCCTGCCCTGCTGGTGCCGGGAATCCAAGAAGAAGAAGAAGAAGAAGTAGAAGAAGAGGACAAGATAACCGTCTTTGGCTAAAGAACGAACAGTTGTTGTTCGGTCACGTGCACAAATTGACGCGGTGAAAAGCCCGGTTATGTTTTTATGGTATCCCGTCCGGTAAAGACAACCCAGAGAGGAGAAACCTGTGGATCAGCGTTATCAAACGCACTTCGGACCTCCCAGGGGAGGGCAATCCATGGCAAATACACATACCAGTAACGTTATATTTGTATCGAACGCCTCATCAAAGGTAGGTAGTAGCTCATGTAACCCTCTCCTTCGGTTCGGGTCAGTAGAGTAGACAACACACATAGGCTACAGTCAGGTCACAGCGTTTATATCTGACAAACAGAAAAAGCGGATGGTTACTCAATGGTGATGCCGAGTACAGCTCCTGCCTCTATACATAAAATACAATAAATAGACCTAAATAAACTGAAATATATTGGAATGGATGGTGAACAGCTGACCGTTAGGACAGTAACGGTTAAAATGATAAACACAGTTAAAACACACAAAATTAAATATGACAGCACTTAATAACATTACAAAACATCAAAAATCAAACATGAAACTTAGATTATAAGTACCTTGGTGTTACCATCAATCATAGACTGGACTGGAGATCTAACACTGAAGCTGTGTACAAGAAGGGGATGAGCAGACTTTACTTCCTGAGGAAGCTGAGATCCTTCAACGTGTGCAGCAAGATGGTGGAGATCTTTTATCAGTCTGTGGTGGCCAGTGTACTTTTTTTTGCTGTGGTTTGTTGGGGAAGCAGCATTGGAGCCAGTGACACTAACAGACTCAACAAACTGATCAGGAGGGCTGGCTCTGTGATTGGCTGCAAACAGGACACTCTGGAGGCTGTGGTGGAGAGGAGGACACTGAAAAAACTGTTATCCATCATGGATAATCCTCTCCACCCTCTCCAACTCACACTGGTCAGACAGCGGAGCACCTTCTCCGGAAGGCTGCTTCAGCTTCGCTGTCGTAGCAACAGATACAGGAAATCTTTCCTGCCACAAGCCATCACTTTATACAACAACTCTCTCACCTCTGCCTGATAGAGAACTCTGCTCTCTCTACTGTTTTGTTGTATATATTATTATAGTTTATTGTTTATAGCACACTGTGCACTGTATATATACACTATGTATATATTGGATTCTATTTATGTTATGTATGAAGTGTTTTATTTGTGGACCCACAACTGCTGTAACAAAATAATTTCCCAGTCTGGGATCATTAAAGTATTTCTATCTATCTATCTATCTATCTATCTATGAAACGCTATATACTTAATTTCTTTTCTCAAATTTACGTTAAAGAAATGATAAGTAGCCTAAGTAGGCTACGTACTACACACACAGCTGGCAAACAGAACGGCACGAGCTGACACGTCACGGTTGCTAAGTAACCACCAGCTGTCAAAATAAAAAATATGAAGAGCCTCGCTGGAAATAAAATGAAAGCCAGCAGCACAATAACTTGCTGAACAAACAAAAATGAAAAAATAAAAAGTAAACGATTTAATTTTGACGAACTTCACATTCTATTACACTCAAGCAAACACACGTTTATCTAGTTAGCGTGGTCACATGGTTTGTTGTTGTCGAGGCGACCAACCGCTGTGATCTTAATGAGTTGAAGTAAGTTAGCTAGTGAGCTGGCTTGATGCATTGGATAACGCAAATAAACTCAAAATGGAGGGGTTTGGAAATCCTGTCACTACTAATTAATCTGAATAGCACCAAGACAAAATGTTACACTTGTGTTTAGAATGATGCTCTTTGTTTTCCATACATATAAAGTTGATCCCTTGCTTTTATTAGCGTTTTCATAGCATTCTATCCAGTAAAATGAAAGGAAATTTTGATTTTCTGTTTGAATATTAGTATGGATAGTTAGCAGTTGTTTATGGGAGAGATTGTTTAACTAGTCAGGAATACATATCACATGATGTGAGGCATGCAGAGCTACTGCAGCAAGACAACAAATCCTTAGTCAGAAAAAAACCCAAATGCTATCCTCATCTGACAAAGGCGGGGTATTTAAATATCCTTCTTCCCCAATAATTCCTGGCTACTCAGACTACTAGCCTACTACTCTGACCCTGACTAGATACTACTGTTTGTTGCTGCCATTGCTCGTACTACTTGCTGAAATTTCTCAGTCCCATCACCTCCATAGCATACACTGGGCTCTGTTTCTATGATAAACTGCATGGGAATGCTATCCATTCCCTGTAATGTCTGTCAAGCATATTATTCATTGGGAAATAAATAAAACGAGACAGAGCCTGATGCCAAATTTCCCACAGCCATGCTAAAATTATTTGTGTTGTGTTTATGCTCATACAATATGATTTTAAGTTCTCTAACTGAATTCAAGTTACTTTTGATATATCATAGGTGCCAAATCTGATGACCTATTGTACCCTGACTGGGTACCATCTGTCCTCACACACAGACCAGCCACCAAGAAGAGGAAAAGAGGGAAGGGCATGGAGAGGTATGAGCAGCACAACAGAATGAAGAACAAGAGGGCAGAACAAGATGCAGTGAACGTCCTCCAAGAGTTGTCAGCAGTGCCTGATACTGAGCCGACACCACCCGCTGAGGATGAGCAACAGTGTCAAAATAGAACGTGCAAGGAAAGGTTTGAAAGAATGTAACCAGCTCAGGGAGGAAAACCAAAGGTTTAAAGACACACTCCCAGAATGCAGGTCTGTTAGTGACTCCCAGTATCTCTAAAATAGACTGGGAGGTAGAGCTTTCAGTTACCGGGCTCCTTTACTGTGGAACCAGCTCTCTCCATGGGTCAAAGAGGCAGACACTCTAACTACATTTAAGTCTAGGCTTAAGACCTTCCTTTATGACAGGGCTTTTAGTTAGGGCTGGTTCAGGTAGCTCTGAACCATTTTATAGCTACGCTGCTATAGACTTAGACTGCTGGGGGACACATCTGGTTACATGGAGCCCTCTCCTCTCCTCTCCTCTCCTACTTTCCTTTTCCGGTGAGCGTGAGTGGTTGGTGGTGGTGGATGTGCGAGTGGCGCGGAGTTTTGAATCTGTCCTATTTTTCGGATTTCACTTGGTTTTCTACTCGCCTTTATGTACATGATCTGGTAAGTTGTTTTTCTTTCTTTATAATTTGTGGTGTTCATGGAATAATCAGAGTTTTGTGAGGTGTTTTTGGAGGAATGGCGTCCTCCGGGACTTGTCCTCCGTCGATCCGGCATGGAGCGCGGATAGTCCCGCCGGATAATAATGTTACTGTGGAAGAAGTTCTGCTGGCGGTCGGCGAGCAGGTAGGACATGAGAAACTCTTTTTTGCCTCACGAATGAACAAAGCAGTGGTCGTGTTTCTAAAAGAGGAGCCGCTTGTTCATTCTTTGATTGCGAGTGGTGTGTTCATAAAGGAAATGTTTGTACAGGTGTCCCCGCTGTCGGTCCCATCCACGGACGGTTTGGGGGCGCCGGCGGAGGCTGGCACATGAAGTGCTTTGAGTGTGGTGATGTGGGGCACAAGCGCTTTGCGTGTCCGCACAAGCAGCAGGCTGCGGGGGCTGACGGTGCACCGGAGGACGGTGCGGGGGCGCCGGCGGAGGCTGGCCCCAGCTCTCCGGTGGAGGTGGGCCCCAGTGCTCCGGTGGCCACTCCTACTGTGGCATCCAGTGCAGAGTTGGAAGCAGAACATGTAGAATATAATGTAGATGAAGAGAAACAGGGGAACAACGTGTCAGTGGCTGCAGACTTGAGTAACTCTCAGTCTGAGGCTGCTGTAGATGGCTTACAGGTGGCAGGTAGTGTTGAGGCTGCAGGAGCTGCAGGCAGTGAAGGGCAGGAGGAAGAGAGCAGCCAGGTATCAGTGGAGGTAGAGGAGATGGAGGATGACTCTGAGACAGACTCTGTGTCCATCAGTGATATCTCCATCAGAAACACTGACATTTACTCAGCAGAGGAAATTAACCACTTTCTAGATGTCACATTTAAAAGATCAATTAAAGTAAGTGACTACTTCAGTGATGCTGATAAATTTATTAGATCTGTTGCTTTACTGAAGAGACAGGTTGGGTTCGACATCCTGGACGAAAAGAAACGCTTCCGTTTCAAGAAGCACATCACAACATTAAGAAAAGAAGCAAAAAATAAGACTGTGAAAACAACAAGGAAGTAAATGATCATGTCTCACATGGGGTTTTCCTTTCTTTACTGCTCTTTGCTTGTGTCATCTTGTCTGTTTTTCCTTTTTCATTTTTCCATGCAGAGCCTCAAAATAGGTTCCTTAAACATTTGTAGGAAAGGAATGGTATATTTCATATATTATATATGGGCCTCACATGGATGGCACCATAGATATATAAATGTAGGAGACAATACTTTGATAGTAATGTGATAATTAATGACTTTAAAAGTTATACGGGGCACCACCCTTTTATTGATTTTATCCGGATAGTGAAAGGGGCATTTATCCAGAACCAATTATACGATTGGAATATCAATTTAATCAGTCTGTTAAATTTCAAATTTATATTTGATCTCCTATTCTGAAGCCGCGAATTCTTTCCACGATCCCATCGATTTCCCACTTCAATTAAACGTGCACAGACAACGACATAAGATTAAATATGTTTATTAACTAAATAAATGCAGATTAGATTACATGAGATAATAATAAAACAGGTGACAAAGTAACAGAAAAGTGAGGATTGTGAATGAATTATTGAATAGATGGATTCCTGACAATGGTGGATTTTAACGTGCGGACCGGTAAATTCGCTACGGG
>CAEMYA010000384.1:26355-52994 GCA_903131615.1 Diplodus sargus | reverse complement strand
TTGTATGACCCTCTTAGGTTATTTGGGAATCTGCTAACATTAAGAATGAGATTGTAGTTTAATAGTTATTCAGAACATATTGGGATTTGGATAAGTAGAGAGACAGAGTGAGATGCTGGAATGTCATAGACAGGGTCGTAAAACAGTTCGGCCCCTGAGGGGGGGACTGGGTCCTCTTTACCATGTCCAACATTAACCCCCACTTCTTGTCATCTGAGGTGGAGAGAGAGGACTCTATTGTTCTTAGTCCTTATAACTTAATAAAATAAGTTTTCTCGTGATATGCTTATAGCAAGAAAGCAACACATCATCCCACTCTGTAGAACAAAAAGACTTGTACTTGACCTGTTTGTCCTGAGGATGGTGGGTATTCTTACACAAGGCTCTTGTTCTCGGACAGGAAGTTGGGTGAAGGAATATTAAGTCCAACAGATATGCTTTTGTTTGTGACCACAGTTTATAATACAATATATAATTGAAGGGAGTCCGTTGGTTCCACTCGTGAAAGCAGTCTCTTCCCGCAAGCAACAGGTCTCAAACCTAAAACGGGTTGATGTGCTGCTCTTACAAGAGACGCACACAATCCCATCTGATGAGGCAGATTGGGGCTTACGGTGGGGGGGCTCGTGTTTCCTCAGCCATGGAACAAATGTTAGTGCAGGGGTAGCAGTTTTGTTCAAATCAACTGTAAATGTAACCATATTGATTACTATAGAAATCGTAAAAGGTCGTCTACAAATTGTCAGGGCTAAAATGAATAATTCAACTTTTTGTTTTGTAAATATATATGCTCCGAATCAGGGAACAGAGCGACTTACTTATTTCTCTTTATTGAAAAACGGAATTGATAAAGTATCATCAGGATCAGCTTGTCATTGGTGGTGACTTTAACTGCACCACAGATTTCATAATGGACAGGACAGGTGAGGAACCACACCCACAGTCATTACAGAGTCTTAAAAGCATCATCACACAACTGGACCTTCTAGACACGTGGAGGGTTAAAAATCCACAGGCCAGACAGTACACATGGGTGAAGGTCAACAAAAACAGTGTTAGTGCAGCCAGGCTAGACAGGATATACATTTCTCAAAATCTTACCTCTAGATTATCACAGAGCAACATCAGTCCAGTTGGCTTCACTGACCACCACCTTGTTTGTAGTAACTTAGTCATTTTGCCAGGTGAACGAGTTAAATCGCACTGGTTTTTTAACAACAAGCTCCTACAGGATAACACGTTCAACCAGAGTTTTTGTGCTATTTTGGCAACTCTGGAAAACCAAAAAATCAGATTTTAGTTCTTTGAAGATGTGGTGGGAGGTCGGAAAAGCACAAATTTGTGTTTTTTGCCAACAGTACACCTCCCACTCCACAAACACAATCAAGGCGGTGGTCAGGGAACTTGAAACCAGTATCAGACAAATAGAGGAGGGCTTGCATGACGACACAAGTTTGACAACGGGTCAGCTCCTAAAACAAAAAAAGATACTGATGGATGGATACCCCGAGTTCTTTTTTCTTTGACTTGGAGAGATCTGTGGCGCAGAGGAAGCAAATGACCTGCCTTGAACTTCCTGGAGGTAGAGTGACCACCAATTCAGAGGAGATGAGGAGCCATGCTTCAGATTTTTACACCAATCTGTTTGGGAGAGAGAGTTGCAGCATGGACTCCTGCAGGGAGCTCCTGGAAGGGCTTCCTCAGCTCAGCCAGGAGGAAAAAGCAACTCTGGATGGTGAGCTGACGCTGGAGGATCTGACAGCTGCTGTCAACCAGATGGCGACAGGTCGGGCACCAGGAATCCTCTGCGGATTTCTTCCAACGATTCTGGAATATCCTTGGTCCTGACCTGCATGAGGTTCCATCTGAAAGTTTTAAAATTGGAACTCTTCCTGTCTCCTGCCAAAGAGCAGTACTTTCTTTGTTGCCTAAAAAAGGTGACTTGGCACTGCTGAAGAACTGGAGACCAGTAGCTCTCCTCTGCACAGACTATAAGGTGCTCTCTAGAGCACTATCGAACAGACTGAAGGATGCTCTGGATCATATTGTACATAAAAACCAGACTTATTGTGTTCCGGACAGGACAATAATGGATAACATTTTTCTTGTTAGGGATGTGATTAATGTTTGTAATTTGTACAATGTTAATTTGGGTATTGTTTCTTTGGATCAAGAGAAGGCTTTTGATAGGGTCGATCACTCGTTTTTGTTTTCTGCACTTAGGGCTTTTGGTTTTGGTGATAGTTTTCTGGAGTGGGTTGGTTTATTGTATAAGGGTGCACTGTGTATGGTGAAGATGGGGGCGGGGCTGGGTCGGCCGATTCCCGTGCAGAGAGGGATAAGGCAGGGCTGTCCCATCTCAGGTCAGCTCCACAGCCTAGCAATTGAGCCCTTGCTGTGCAAGTTGAGAGAGCGGCTTAGTGGTCTCTCAATGCAGGGGTCCCACAGTCTTGGCCATCCTCCTCATGTTGTTTCTGCTTACGCAGATGATATAAACATCGTTGTCACCAGCCAGGAGGATGTACAACACTTGAGGGAAACCCTGGACATGTTTCAAAACGCTTCATCTGCACGGGTAAACTGGTCTAAGAGCGAGGCGTTGTTGGTGGGGCCGTGGAGAGATCAGGTAGCTCCCAGTTTGCCTGGTGGACTTGAGTGGGGAAGGGAAGGTCTGAAGGTTCTGGGGCTTTATGTCGGAACAAAGAACTTTGAAAAAAAGAACTGGGAGGGAGTGAAGGAGAAAGTGTGTACTCGGTTGTCTAAATGGAAATGGTTGCTACCGCAGCTGTCGTATAGGGGAAGAGTTCTGGTTAGCAATGGCTTGGTTGCTTCGACTCTTTGGCACAAACTAATGGTTTTGACCCCATCGATAGGCCTAGTGGATGAAATCCAACGTGCCATCCTGGATTTCTTCTGGTCTGGGAAGCACTGGATGCGGGCAGCAGCCCTCTATCTGCCTGTGGCCGAAGGAGGACAGGGCCTTATTAACATCTCGGCAAAGGTTGCATCCTTCAGACTTCGGACTGCTCAGAAACTCCTTTACAACTGTAGCCCAAGCTGGTGTGACACAGCTCGCATGCTGCTGAGGAGAGCTGGGCATCTGGGCTATGACAAGCAACTTTTCCTGTTGAAGCTCGAGGACGTCTACATCAGTGGACTAACACCTTTTTACACGTCTGTTCTGCAGGCTTGGTAGGTTTTTAAGATTGAGCGCAATAAGAGGGAGATACGGGGCATGTGGTTGTTTGAGGAACCCTTGTTCTTCAGCGACCTGCTAAAGAATAAGACGTTGCGATCTGCCAGCCTGCGAGCCAAATTCAGAGTGGCCGACTGCACCAAACTGGCACTGCATTAAAAGTGGGATTTTCGTCAGTATGCAGCACTGTAGATTGCCGTGGAATTTCAGGTTTGTGACAATTCACAGCAATTTGCAGGCAACACCGAAAACTGACGTAAATTGTCGGAAACTGACGCGGGCCTTGCTTGGCAGTTGTCCCCCCATGACCCCCCTCCCCCTGATTCTAGGGGAGACTTTAACATGTAAATGACAATGCTTTGAGCTATACAAATGCAAATCAGGGTAGCAGGGGGAGTTTAACCCCAGGTGACATTTTTCTAAAAGGTATTAACTTCATTTTACTCACTTCACAGAGAGCTAGCTGAGGATGAGGTGGAGCTTTGGAAGTGCGCCACCATGGACCTGAAGTCTGAGGAGGAAGACAGCGGGTGTCTGGATGGAGCTGGGAGCTCACCGAGCTCTGTGCCGCGCTGCAGTCGAGATTACAGAGGCGATTCTGAAGCACAGAGTGACGCACCACAGACGTCTGCAAAACGGACCGAATTCAGACAGAAGGCCGGGAGTCACCTTCAGCTCCCAGGCGGCAGACAGACACTTCACGGTGCTGCAGGATTTTGGGCTTCCTGTTGTTGTGTGGGCAGATTATACTTGGTACGTAGTTGTGGTGTGTTTGTGTTAATAAAGCTCTTTCTTGGAATAAACAGCACCTTCCTGGCATTTTCCTTTCCTCAATAAATTCATTCATGTCTTTGATATCATAAATAGAAAGTAAGTTAATAAATATAAATAATATATAAATTATAAATAAATATCTATATATATATATAGAGATAGATGGGGGTGGGGTTTACATTTATAATGACCCAGGGTGACCGATAGTGACAGATCTGCCAACCAATCACAAATGATTTTTCGTGTTTAAAAGTAGTGGTTTCATCCAATACTGAGTGAGGATGTTCAAGCCAGCCCACACATTCTCTGGCCAGGCGTGGTTTCGCTGCTATTCATATGCAAATTAGAGGCGTTCGCACCTCCGGGAGATCCACTGACGTAATGGTTCGTTTCCGACAATTTGTGGCACAGCGAACGCGGCGTTTGCAGGCTGTAAATTGTCGTTTACTCCCGAAAATTAGAGAGATTTTCGTGCGTTTACAGGGACGAGAATCCCACTTTTCATGCAGTGTGGGTCATCTGCTGAAGACGATGGCAAAATCTGTTGACGCTCAGAGGGACAACAGAAACATCCCCTCCAGCAGGATAATTAAAAGAGTGTTGGAGGAAGTATGTGTCGCCCTGCCGCCACCTCTGAGAACATTTGTGGAAGACCGTTTGAACCAGGAACAGTGGAGTGAGGAGAGTGAATACGGTTTTCCTTCTGTGTCCGTCACTCCGGCTCTGGGAGAATGGCAGCAGGGAGGAGGACAGTTGCTGTCTTTTAAAACTCCTCGCCTGGACAAGTTTCAGGACGCAGGAACGAAAGACCTTTACCAGGCCTGTGTCAAGGTTCTCAACCTGAGCACTTTGGCAGGAGTGAGGGACTCGAAGTGGGCCGAGTTTTTGGGTCCAGACGTTTCCCCGAAAGGCAGTTGGCGGTCCTTGTACAAGCTGCCTGTTGAAAAACGGACAGCAGACCTCCAGTGAAGGATTGTACATGGGCCGATAGCTACAACACTTGAGCATTTGTTTGTTGAGTGTCCTCGACTTGCTGAAATGTTCCTTGTTTTAAAAAGGTGGTTTAAGGGACTGGGGAGGTTTTCAGTTTTGCATTGTTTATCTTTGGTCCAAAGTATTGTGCAAAAAGAAAGACTGTGCACACCCTCGTGAACTTTCTGAGTGCATCTGCTAAGTTAGCCATCTGGCTGACTCGCAGGAACCTCACTAAGGGCGTCGGCAGTGTGGAACTGCTGCCGGTCGAAGGGACTGGTGAAAGCCCGACTGCATGTCGAACATGCTTATTTTAAAATGGTGGACAATACTCTGGCTTTCAGTCAGATGTGGGCTGTGGGCGGAGTTCTCTGCTCTGTCGGGGGGGATGGGGAATTCATTTTGTATTTTTAAAAACTTTTTGTCTTGGCCTCAAATGATGAGGTGACAGTGATATGTTTTTCCTGAGAACTGTAAATAAAAGGTTATTGAAAACCTCAAAACCTCTTCTTTCCTCTCCTCTCCTCTCCTCTCTGCTTCGCTTCGCTTCTCTTCGCTTCTTCTGTCCACACAAGGACTTGCATCTGTATAGATCCATGTAGAGAGAGTTATTGTCGAGGCTAGAAACCGGGACACCATACTTCAAAGTACAGTAGGATTTCAAATGTGTGAAGCTGAGCACCCAAGGTCTAATGCCTCTAGACAAAATAGTCCCTCAGCTGTTCCTTTAGGCTAAAATATTTGGAAGGGTTTACTCGGTGGGTTATTTTCATCAATGAAATAATTACTGACAAGTAATGAGTTCTATTCATAATGTTTTGTGTTTGCTTACATTACACAAGCATGTGTATGACCCAAAGTGTGCTCTGTGTTAAATAAAACACTTCAAACTTATACTGTGTTCTTTTTTTCCCACTTTTGATTATTTATTTCTCACACATAGTTGCCGCATTTCGAAGTTGACTTGTTCAAACATGTGGTGTCAGGTGTTTATTGTAACAAAAATAAAAAAGAGACAACAAGCAGTTATAGAAAAAAAAAATAATACATGCCCTTTCACTAAATAATAATAACGATAATGGTGAGATGGTAAAGTGAAATGACGGTGAATTGATGGTCAACAAATACCGGTAATATATGAGCTTCTATCTCTCTCTTTGTGTTCAAAACCTCCGCCACCACACACAATAAGTAAAAGAAAATAACCGCACCCTCTCTGTGTCAACGCAATTGCGTAAACCTAAAGGAAAATGGCAGGCAAAAATATATTTTGGCTTCTACATCAGGTTTCAAAAAACTTGTGTGTACTGTCTTTTACAGATTCCTGACTTGCACTCTAGTCTGAAATCATTATGCAGGACAGACAACCCACAGAAACATCCTTTGTCCTCAGATGGTTTGATGGCATGTGATGTGACGTAAGAATTGGGGCTGGAGACACACTTTGCTAGTAGCTGTGGAATGATGCAATTATGGACAAATCTGTCCAGTTTCAGTATTTTAATTAATAAGCTTTTGGTCAGGACAACAACAACAACAATCAGCACAAGGGTTCAGTGCAGTCTTTAAAAATTCCACTGTAAGTAAACGTGTATTCATTGGCTATTTAAACTTGTAGTAGGTTTTACCCACACACACCCTGTCCGACCCTGCTGAGTAGATGATCATGTGGAAGGTGTAGGTGCTCACCTCAAATATAACAACTCATTAACGTTTAATAGCTCGGTCACTGTGTGAAGCGTAAACTGCGTTACTTCCGGTTTTTACTAATTTCAAAATAAAAGCACTTATTTAAAAGAAAAATCAATAAACGGCTGGATTTACTGTTGGCTTTGAACTCCATCGCCTTAGTCACAGAAGTGAAACCTATTAGCCGAAGAGACAGCAAAGAAGATCACTGCCGAAATGGATGCGACAGTAGGATGGGTATGTAGGCCTATAGGCTACCTTTTTTGTGTTGCTTTAACCGGGGATAAAGCATTGATGAAATAACTCATACTGTATTTTACCTAAGAACCTGTTCTTTCATCTTATACAAGTTACCAAATTCAACTTAAACTTAGGCTTGTTCCAAAATATTAGTTTCTGAACAAAAGAAAAGTTTTTTGGCTGTAAAACCTACACACTTATTCACACAGCCATGCTAATTCACATGCAATGTCAGGGAGTGAGTGCATACACGGTATTGATCACATCTAATATTGTGTTAATGAAAGCGATGCTGTTACAACCATCCCTTTGTTACAACCATCCCTGGTCTCCCCTAATGATTAAAATGTCATAGTTTCAAATACATTTTAGGCTATGTTTGTTTTTTCAGCCACCTTGTCCAAATTGTTTTTCATTTGCAAACATGCAGGCCATTATAGTCGGTGCAGTCTACTAAGGCTTATTAACATTATCTTACGTAATCCCCGATTTGGGTCACCTGTTCCTGGTTAATGCTGCGCCAGATTTTGATTTGGAATGGTGGAGGAAAAAAAGTTGTGTGCAGACAGCATGCGTGTGTGTGAGGGGGCATTCAGATGTCACGCACACAAGTTGTAGTGGCTGTTTGTCCTCAGTGATAAAAAAAACAACTAAAAAATATCAAAACTATAATAAAACAAAATCAAATCAAACGGCCATAGTGAATTTACGCAGGATAAACAGAGTCCCTTGTCCAGTCAAGAAATGAAGTTTATTTGGTTTATTCTGTGGCTCACCTGTGTCTGCCTACCATATAGTATGTAAACTCATCCAGTGCGCTACAGCTACCCAGCAGGCTACCTTCAAAATAAAAGCATGGTTAAATACCCAAATTAACTCAATCAATACTAAATATCATAAGCAAACTAAAGGTGTATTCCCCAAAACTAAACCACAAAAAATAACTACATAATAAATTATTAAATATTACTAAAGTAACAAATAGCTCCGACTTAATACTATTTTCAATGTAGACGCCTTTCCATCCCACCATCCCTTTATATTTAATAGAGGCAGAACAATACCTGACTGTAATATCTCAGCTGTCAGGATGTGCCCGCCCCCACCCCTGCTATTGAAGGGTAGGCTAAATAGAAGAAGGCTGAAAATCACAGGACATATCTGTTCTGATGATCCAAGTCAGCAGTGTAAAGCTCAAGTGTGTGAAAGCCTCCTTTTGTATAGAGAGGGACAACTGGCAATACTGCTACCAGTAATAACAAATCAATCTATCTGTGTTCGATGGATGAATAAATCAATGTTGTTGTTTCTCTGTTGTTGTTGAAAAGATTAAACCATTGTTTATCAGCATCACTTTCAAGCATATTTTCTTTTGCAGGAAACATTAAGACAACAAATCACGAAGAGAGTATACACCAGGGTGTCACGTGCTCTCCAGCAGGCACCTCTTGATCCAGATTATCTTGAATTTGTTTGTGCGCAAGAAATGGTCTTTCCTGACATTGTTGCTCAACATGTACCTGTGTCCCAGGAGGTTGTTGACACATTGTCAGAGATGAGCCGTGCACTGCAAAATCAAAGACCGTGCCACAATCGAGTACAAAAACACACAGGGAAAAGGCAGACCAAAAATATCTATATCCAGAGAGTACCTGCAGCACCTGGTGGAGTTTGGACTGGATGGCAAGCATTTCAAGTTTTCTGGGGATTTCTCGTGCTACACTGTACAGGCGAATGGCAGAAAATAACATATCTATCAGAGGACTGTACAGTGCCTGTACTGACCCAGAGCTTGATGCTCTTGTTTCGCAAATAAAAAACTGGGCTCCACATTCAGGCTACCGCTCTGAAAAGGGCATCCTGGAAGGCATGGGTCATCGAGTGCAATGGGATCGAGTGAGAGCAGCAATGCACCGTGTTGACAGTCTTGGCGTACTGGAGAGAATGACACAGCTAGGTTGCGTGGTCAGGAGGACCTACTCTGTGCCATGTTCAAAGTACCTTGTGCATATAGACACAAATCACAAGCTAATCAGGTAAACTATGTTCTTTTTGTGTTATTTCATACAGGTGTTTTGTTGCAAACATGTTGTTACATTAAAGTGATGATCCTTTTAGATAGATTAGCAGCCATGCTTTTGGTTTTTACCATAGACTGTATATAAAATATGTTTTTACCTGAGAGACACTGTTATTGACCTTAACCAGCTGACTTCTGTATTATATCATCCATCAGATACAACATGGTCATTTTTGGTGCCATTGATGGCTTCTCCCGGAAGGTAAAAGTTTTGTTCTGTTTATGTTATGAGATGTTGAATGTATAAACACAGACATTGTACCCATGATTCCAAATGTATCATCTAAATTAATCTCCCCAAGATGAACATCAGTGAAAATTGAGAACATGTCCTTTTTTATTTCATCCAATTAGAATGGCAGTTTTACTGTGTTTGTTACTTTTTTGTAAGTTCTTTATAGTCTTGTTTGTTGTAAGTTCATTAATTCAGTACTTTTTACTTTACATTTCAGATAATGTACTTGAAGGCCGCAGACAACAGGTCTGACACTAACGTAGCCTTTTTCTGCCAGGCTGTGCGGGAACATGGCTATCCACTCAGGTACATTTTCAACTTTATGCCAGATGTGTTATCGTAATAATAAATGTATAATAACCTGAATTATTACAAAATGGGAAAGAAAAATATTTTTTTTACCACTGTCATATCATCACTATGTTTACTTTTTATCAACATCTTCCCTTTAGAGTGCGGGCAGACCAAGGGGGGGAGAATGTGGCATTGCCCGTTTGATGTTTTCAGTGCGTGGACCAGAGAGCAGCTGCTTTATATAGCAGGAAAAAGTGTCCATAACCAATGGTATGTTTTGTGTCGGTGTCTGAATATTCAAATAAAAATACTGAAGAACACAAAGAAAGTATAAACCTGTAAAATATATGCAGGTTCTTGAATTATGTTTGCTTAAGTGGCTTGGTGTATTTTGTTTTAAACAGAATCGAGAGACTTTGGCGGGATGTTTGGATGGGTGTAACCAATGTCTTTTACCACCTTTTTCAATTTCTGGAGGAGGAGGGTCTCCTTGACATAAGCAACATCACACACTTCTTCTGTCTCCATTACGTTATTCTGCCACGTCTCCAAGCAAGCTTGGACTTGTTTCATGGAGGATTGGACAACCACCCCCTGAGGACGGAGCAGAACCTCACGCCAAACCAGCTGTGGGAGATTGGCCAAATGCAAAATTGCATTCAAAATCCAGAGGTATCATTAAAACATAAACAACCTTTAATGTAATCGGGGTCAAAGTTAGCCTGGTTGACACATGAGCCTGAATGAAAGTTCCATGACCTACAATTATACAAAGCAGTGTATTTGATGTCACATGTTGAATCATAACATTAGTGCTAACATCTCTTTGGTCCCACCATTTTTACCATTCTGTGTATAGTAACCTTAGAGAGGTAAAAGGAACAATGAAACTCTGTGACAAAATATGATATAATAACACAAACCATTTATTGTCATATGTTTCCTGCCTAAAATCTTAGATGACAAAATAAATATGTTCTAATTACATTTTTTTTTCAACAAATAAGGAGATGAACATTCCTGAGATCGACTGGGAGGAGAGTGGGGAGGTCCCACAACCAGACCTTGGAGTAAATGTTCCCCAACTGGAGAGCCCTCTCACTCCTGACCAACTGGAGACACTGAAGCACCTCATTGACCCCATGCAGCCATCAGAGTCCAGTGGTGTTGACATTCATCTGACTGCTCTGCAGTATGTTGAAAGTTTGCTAGAGTAATGTTAAGAGTTCACAATTACATGGAACACAACTTTGACACACTTTTGGGTTTTTGACATCCATTGTGATGGACAACATTCTGAAAACTTTTGTTTGTGCCTTGAAGACAGTTAACACAACTCTACTAACACTGATAGTGCTGTTGTGACGATTACTGAAGGAAGGAACGATTCTGAAATATTGCACTGAAAAGAGAACAAATTGCAACAGCACTGAGTTGCATAGTTAAATCAGACCAAAGCCACTCTCCACTGATCTGAGACAAATCATGAGATCAGACTGTAAAGATGCAAAAGTCTTGTAATGGTCAGGAATTCACAAGCGCTCATAACACGTGCTTGCTGTTGGCAGGTGGTTACGCCCACGTGACTGTACCACCTCTAGGCTGAGGCTTTCAACAAGCACTTCCCAGCCGGTCCAGAACCTAAGCAGCTGCCGCAGAAGGTCTGGTGATGCTACCAAAAAAGAATTGATAAATTAGCACTTATTGTATATATTGCAGTTGGATGGTTTGGTACAGCAAAGGAATTAAGCATTGAAAACTCTTTCTGAGTGGTCCTCAGCCCCTGAGCTACTCCTCCGACTTCCTAAATTGGAAAACTTGCCTGGATCTCCTCTGAGTGTCTGGTTGATGGTGTAGTGATGTTCCTTACCCTTGCATATAATGGCTTCAATGATGCTTACCAAGTATCCAAAGTATTGAAATTCATCTGACATTTACATTTCTAACAATAAGCTCTGTGCCTTTATTCATCATGACATTACTGTGTAAGACTAGAGTAATGACAAACCTCTTGGTGGTCCATGAAAATATACTATATACTATGATACTAATATACGTAAAATACTTGTGTATTACAGCAGTTTTCTTGACTTTTCTTGGTGTGTTCAATACTTATAACTGTATATGTTTAGATTTATATGAAAACTTGTACCTTGCTCGACAAAGGTTTTAAAAAACTTTGCAATGGCGCTGACTGCGGCTGGTGCAACTTCATCTTCACTGTCATCACTACCATGCTCTGTGGCATCACTACCCTTCTCTTTGGCAAGGGGCCACTTTATGGCTTCAATGATCATCTAGACAGAGGGAAAACAATGTTATTCCATGAAACATGCATGTACTTCAGTCATTCATGATTCTGAAACAATCATTCAGTTTGAAACTTACTTGGGGGGTGAGTTCCACCTCTGACTCCCTCAGGAACAGATGGGGAACAACGTCTGGTCGCTCAGTAATTAGTGGCCAGATGCCTGTCTCCTTTATCCCTTTCCTGAATAGTTTCACTTGTGCATTTGATCTTCTCAGTACTTGTTGAGCATCAGTTGTAGATTTTAAGTTCAAATTTAAGATTTCATAAAACCTTAACTAGAAGCGATAAGCCTGTGCACATTCTCATTTGTCCAGGTCATAGTATCTCCCACTCCTTTGAGACTTAACTAGAAGCCTTGCCTCAAATAGACACAGGTCCTGGGGTGGGTACTGGTGTAAACAAATAAAGACCTGTCTCAATTGCAAGTCTGGGGGGTATTCCAGAAAGGAGGTTCAACAAACTCTGAGTTGACTTACTCTGTGAAGAGAAACTCTGAGTTTTTAGTTCCAGAACAGCTGATTTGAGTTAGGTAAGTGCCTGATGACTAGTAAAAAGCCATCATCAATGGAGCTCCGATATTGTTATTCACCATGGCAACAGGGGAGAAAACAGGAAGCAGACACGTTCTGAAAAAAAAGGGTTTAATTTAAATTTAAATTTTGCCCCTGTTGTAAAACTATGTGAATTATTTCTGCTTCAACATGATGGGACTGAGAAGGAAAGGACAGTCCCGTCAGACTCAGGGTTTCTTCAGGTAAACCTGGCAGCCAGCAGGTTATGTTCACAGAGTCAGTTACCACAGAACAGACCCAGAGGTTCAGTTACCTCTCTGCCTGGAACTGAAAACTCAGAGCTTCCCTCATCTCAGGGTTAACTTACTCTGAGTTTTCAAATAACCCGCTTTCTGGAATACCCCCCTGGTTTCTTTATTATGAAAAAACAAAAACAAAACATGGTCATATGGTAGCCCCACATGTCAGGGCATCTATCACAGCTGGACTAAGCCCTGACAGAGTAGGACCGCCATGAATGGCCGAATGGCCAACCATCCTTCCAGCCATCATGAACATATCACATTCCAGTAGTGCTGCAGACAAACTGGGAACAAGGTGGTCTGTCTGTCCTTCAAATAGTGCAGTAACGGCTGCATTTCCTGAACAATTAGACAAAATACCCAAGTACAGGTTGAGATTATTTGAATTACAATTTCAGTCTCATTTTCATACATAGTTTATGTACTTATGTTTCAACTATGCCTGATTCAACTGTCTTTCCACATTTGACATTTTGGCCTTGGTCACAATTCATTTGTATTTCACAAAAATTACTATCAAGGTAAGTGAAGTACATCATGGAGGTAGATACATTCTAAATAGCATAATGAGAACGACAGATTCAGGTTCAGGACTTTTTTTTTTACAGTAGTAACCATGTCTCTCACCAGCCTATAAGTTTGTTAAAAATTAATGTTCAAACCCATGTTTTTCTTAAATCCATGTTTTACTTTGGACATAGATGAGGACAGAACGTGCCTCATCACCCCAACACCTACTGCAGCATCCCCTACAATTAAATAATTATATTAACAAAGACATCTCATCACATTTTAACCACATTTTAAGCTTTTTGTGGGGAATACAATACCTAAAATGCGACATTTGAACGGTGCAGCCCACATGCTCTGCTCTCTCCTTTCTTTATAAAAGCACATCGGGGCGCTGTCCCGCTCCTCATCAGTGTCTCCTGCATCCAAGGACAACTGCAGAGGTGGCAGATGCTTCCCTCCCTCCCTTGCTCCATCGAAGAACATTTTCATCGCCTCTGTTGGGGTTTCAGCATTTTTCCAGTCTGTTTGGCATAAATAAGGAATATGAGTAATTAAAGTTCTCTGTGAAATAGTAATTACCCGGTTTCAAAAGAGCTTCACTAGCATCCCAATCCACAAATTCTGTGTAGTATGTCACCTGTTGCTACAGACTGGGGTGGGCGACTCAATGTAGAATGAGCTGATGATGGTCCTGGGACCTCCATATCAGCCTCCCGAATTGTGTCATTTCTGAAGGATCTTACAACATAAATACAACAAAAAATAAGCAGAACCATTTTTTTAAAATGCATTTTAAATGCAAACCATCTACTGTAATTTGCTGCTGGGGTGTCCTGGTTAATTATTAATGGGCAGAGAAAACTCAACTCAGAATCCCTTACTGAATTTACCTTTCTGCACACAAACTGCCATGATGTGGGAGTTCTTTAGTGGGAAATTATTTCTGGCATACAGGACAAACCTGTACAAAAGAAAATATAGACTCAAAAAACTACATATTGAACATAACATAAAATAGAGGGGGAAATGATATACTGAACACAGAAAACATAAGAACAAATAAAATAACAATTTTAAATCCAGGCCTGCTTTCTTTCAAATAGGTCTCTATTAATTTACAATCACCCCTCGCTCCTCTGATGTGCCAACAGCATCCTCGGCAGCATCCTCAGCATCATCCTCGGCATCATCTATGGTTACCACATCCTCTTGCTCCTGTTAGATTTTTTAGTACACACACCACACAAAAATGTGTATTTACATGCATAAGTTATTTATTTGTATGCCACAACTTCTTAACTAGGCTACAGCCACCATAGTAACTCTGCTCAATATTGTATTTCGCTGTAATACTAGGTGAGGGTACTTTCCAAAGTTTGCCCAAAGTCAAAGAATCAGATCCATCAGGATAACAACTTCATACCATAATGTCAAATCACAGAGTACAACACTTACATCTTCTCTTAGTTGGCATTTCTCCGCTTGCAATGTCAACATTTGCAAGGGAATGGTACTATTGCAAATATGGCAGGCCATCTGTGGCATCCGGGCAAATTCTGTAGAATTGTAAGGCAGTCGCTTTGTGTCCAGCTCCTCTTGTATAGGAACCAAAAAAATGATGTTTTTTCCATTGTTGGATGCAGCTCTAAGCTGTTGGCCAGAGTAACCCTCAGCATCAAGCGGCACTACTCTCAGTCTCCTTTGGCCACTGCCTCCTAAATCAAAAAAAGATGTCAATACAATAAAACTAGTCGAGAAGTGGAGAACATTAAATCAGTCAATTAGGAATATAGAGTCTATCCGTATAGATTCTGTGATCAGTACCTGTTGCCTTGTAAAACATCCAGCGACCATGTAAAGGCTGTAGTTTGGTGAATTGATTTTCCATCAGTGACACAATCTAAAGATATAATAATAAGGGTGATGAGTATCCGATGGAGTGGCAATGTCAGCAATGGACCAGCTAGAAATTTTTATTGTAAATTGTAATCAGTATTTAAAAAATAAAACCTCTGAATGATTGCTGTCCTCCGACGCAGTGATCACCTTTCGACCTAACCCTGCACGGGAGAACTCAAGTTCTTTTCCTCTCTTTGGTGTCACACTTGTGGGCCCAGGCAATGCAAAAATTGTGATTGCAGTGTTCTTGACAGGAGCAGGGCTCCTTCCTGGACTGAAAACCTGCCCTTTCCTCGCTTGACCTCCCTTTGCTGGAACATCCCAGGAAACTGCCTTCAAAGTGTGAGACACAAAACATACACAACACAAGGGGACACATCAGTATCATTCATAAATAAATAATTTCACAGTGGTTAAAACTTTGAAAGTTGTTATAAAAACTTGCAATTGTAGCCTACCTCTTTACAGGTACATTAACCCGACTTGCCAAGTCAGATGCAGCAGTGGCAGTGGCCGTGGGGATAGGGGTAACAGTGGGGGCAGGGATAGCTGTGGTGGCATTGGAGGTAGCCCTCGCTAGTGCGCCCAGTAACGCATGGGCCATACTCTCAATTGTTTTCTGTAATTTAAGAAGTTGTCATGTTACTATCTCCACTCAGAAAATACACTTATTCTCATAATCATTTAATTAATAATCATTTTTAAGAGTTAATGACTCTCTGGCTTTGACCCTGAGAGAACAATTGGTTGGCGCATGGCATTTGTTTACAATTTTGAACCGCTTGGGACTGTTACCTTGTGAACACAAAATAACCAAAAGAGAAATGCAGCAATTGTATCGTTTAAACTCTCTGAATAAAGCAAAAAGAGCCACATGACACACGACCAGATGCGCCAAGCTTGCTATTGCTTGCTTTTTTGCCGACAAATAGGCTGCTCGTGGGTCCGAGCTTCAACAACTGGGGTGGAACCGAGTCAAGTCTTTGAGAAATCTGGCATGCATAACGCATTTTAAAAACTGCTCAAACGGGCGATCGTGGGCTTTGAGTGGTTTTGTTCATTCACAAGAAATTGCAGAAGATAGCAACAGACCCGGCCTCCAATTGAGATCGGTTTTTATTTCAAGGCTAACGTTAGCCTGTAGCCATAGCCAGACCCGGCGGTCCAGAGACCGCGGCATCTGTAGACTTGGCTAACCAAACGGGCACACAGTCACGGCATTATTGTTTATTTTCACGGTATAGGTCTTAATGTAGGTAGGGCAAGAAAAATCATTTGTAGGCTAACGTTTCTTACAGAGGATGGTGGTTGTTCTCCTCCTTCAGCCATGGTTTTACAGCGAAGTGAAAGTGAAAGTCCACTTAAGCGCTATGCAAACCGAGAGATGCATAGAACAACACTGCCACCTAGTGGCGAGGAGGGAGGGCCATTTGTGAATCACAACCTATTTCTTTGTGGATCTGTGTGAATCTCGACAAGAACGTCTCAGAAATACGTAATTGAGGAAAGAGATGTGTGTGTGCGGTTGGTGATTTACAAATGATGAATCAGACTTCACAAGCAGAATTTTCCGTTTCACAAATATAAAATCATATATTTACAAATACACATTTTATTTACAAATACACATGTATTTGTAAAAACCAAAATACAAGTTACAAATTAGAAATTTGTATTTGAGGATAGCAAAACACGTGTGCAAACCAAGGAATGTTTGTAGATCACCCTCTGTGCGTTTACAGGTATTTATGAAACAAAAATAACTCCATACCAAAGTAGCATTGAGGTAGGTGGGTTGTGCATTAAGAAGCAGCAGCAGTTCTTAGCCAATTTGTGGGATTTTTGTACCAGGGGTATAATAAGCAATCTGTGTTCACACTTAAAGAAAAGCAATTTTTTTCATATGTTTGATCCCAGGTTCAGTTTGTTTATTTGAGTTGCTTGTGTGTTTGAGTCTTGTTTATTTGCCTCAAACAAACAGGGTACTTTACAGTACATTAACCACATGATAGCAACAACAGGCACGGAGAGAGTGAGTGGCTGTGATTTAGTTTAGCCTCTCACCAAATACATCACTAATCTTATCTTTTCTTTTTCCCATACCTTCCCTGAACGCTCATGCAGTAAAGTGCATTTTCTCTCCAATCAGCAGTCAAATAAGGGAGAAGTACAGTACACTACAGTGGATTTCGGCACCTGCACTGCTTCGTTTCTGCAGAGCAGCGAAAGTTTAGAAGCACACTCTGTTCTCTCCTCCAGGGCTTGCCTGCTCAGTAGTTACTTGGAAGGTAAATCAGTCTAAAAAACCTCTGCAGTCCATCTGCTCTGGTTTGTTAGTCACAGCAAGCCATATGATTTGTCCAATATTTGCACATGGATATTGACTCCCTTTTGGAGCGAACCTCAAGTGGCCCTTTGAGAAATTACAGTTTTTGGTACTATGGATTGCCTTTATTTTTAAGAAGAGGAGATTGCTGCTTGTTACCAAATGACAATGTTGCTGTTTTAAATGCTCACATGGTAGCAAGAGGCACAAATTATACTGTTAAGATGGACGTTTAGTGAAATGATTACAACCTATGCCTTTGCTTCCATGCAGAATTAACCAGCTAATCCAAGAAATTAAGAATATATAGGACACAATGTATCACTTGGCATACGATATTGCAAGACAAGTTTAGATAGCAATTTTGAGGGTGAGGGTTTTTAACAGATTATGATTATGATTTGACTGAGATAACTGATCAGACCAAAATGGATCTCACCTGTTTCACAATGGTTAGACACTGCATTACTATTTTTTGTGAAAAAAAGTTCAGTGAAATATCATTTAAATCTTCAATCAGAAATTGAAATATTTTAACAAAACTGTTTCAGTTGAGCAAAATTCATTTCTGCTTATCCTTGGCATGGTCCAAGCTGCCGCCCACTTCGCCACACTAATTTGTGTTTCATTTCAGCCACTCACACTGTGCAGGTGTAATTCACATATGTTAGTTGTCAGGTAACCACATGACCAATATTGTGTTTAAACATGAGTCTTAAAAAGCAAGTTAATCAGCCCTGGTTGGTTGCATCCACCCTTAGCATTTTTTTTTCAATTTCACAAATATGCTCAGCTATGCATGACAGAAAGGTTCAGCACAATGTGCTGCGGAGAACCAGAGAAAAATCGAAATGGTTGGTATATGGGCAGAAGACTGAGGATGCATTCAAGTGATGATTTGGCGACCGCTGCATCTTTTCCATCTGCAGTTTTAGATCTTGTCTCTCTCCTTGTATACTTCATAGATCTGTCCAGATTTTTTCATTTCCCCACTTGTCCACCAGATGCTCTCAGAGTTTCCTCCCCGCTGCCAGTTGACTGAGCCTTCTCCACTGTATACACCTGTAAAATCAGCTATTTGTCCTGTGCCCTCTGTCAAATTGCAAACGGTGAGACGGTGACTTTGACACCAGAGACTGGGTATCCAATGTATGACTAGGTCTAGGTAACAAAAGCATTTTGGGTAAGGTTAGAGAAGCATGGTGGTATCAGTTAAATGTTACACAGAGTTAAGCAGAGCTTGGAGTCTGTTGACTTTTCTATTATTAAACCAAGTGCTTCAAGCTCCTAAACATATCCATAAAAACAATTCAACATGCTGTAGTTGTTTAAGATGTGGTACTTCAAAGTGGATACTGTGGAAATACAGATGAAACCCATGTTACTGATGCATTACTCCTGCAAATTTGTTGCATATCACCGTAGTTTCTATGAGACAGGAGTGTTCCTGACTGGTTTGGACAAGTAAGAGGAAAGGCTTCTGAATAGTGAGACCATTCTTAATATAATCACTTCTTTCTCACATTGTCATCTCTTTCAAACATGTTGAACAGTATTTTCCTGAGATACAGTAAAGAGGAGAGCAGAAAAAAGAGTAGAGGGATTCATGTAAAGACTATTTATAGGACTGACTACACTGTCATGAAACATCAAGGTAAAATACGTTATTAGTTGCAGGCAGTGGAACAGGTATTATTATTCTGTCAGCTATATAGAGAAGAAAGGGAAGTATTTTATTTATGTGAAGTAAATGAAAAAAGAAACAAGAAAGTCTTTAATGAATCTTTCAAAAATATAATTGCCGTAATAACAACACAACATTTTATATGAATAACAAACATGTATATCTGTATATTACAAATTTATATTTGCAAAAAAGTATCCTTCACCATAATGTGCTTTTGCAAAACCTCACACCGGCACAATCTTTATCATCTATCTTTGCTCTTCGCTTCACTGGGCCACAAAACCAGGATGTAAACCTGGAAGGTAGAAAATGTTTTCTGTGTGCCCAGCGAGCAATTCTCATTGGACGGAATGGATGGCACATCCTTGGGTTTGTTTTTTTTTGTCCTTTTATGAATGTGTGGAATCCATCCATCCATCCATCCATCCATCCATCTTCTTCCGCTTTATCCGGAACCGGGTCGCGGGAGCAGCTGCCTGAGCAGGGACACCCAGACTTCCCTCTTCCGGACACTCTTCCGGGAGGATCCCAAGGTGTTTCCAGGCCAGCCAAGCGACATAGTCACTCCGGCGTGTCCTGGGTCTTCCTCGGGGTCTCCTTCTGGCAGGACATGCCAGGAACACCTCCTGAGGGAGGCGTCCCGGGGGCACTCCGAGCTTCTTCCGGGTGACAGAGCTCCTCACCTTATCTCTAAGGGTGCCACCCTGCGGAGGAAACTCATTTTGGTTGCTTGTATCTGGGATCTTATTCTGTCGGTCATGACCCAAAGTTCATGGCCATAGATGAGGGTAGGAACGTTGATTGACCAGTAAATCTCTTCACCATGACAGACCGATACAACGACCGCATTACTGCGGCTGCTGCACCGATCCGCCTGTCAATCTCGCGCTCCATCCTTCCCTCACTCGTGACAGAGACCCCAAGATACTTAAACTCGAAGGAGCCAGCAAGACAATATCATCTGCGAAAAGCAGAGATGAAATCCAGTGGCTCCAGAACCAGACCCCCTCCGGCCCCAGGTTGCAGGGCTGGTTTTTGCTATGGGCAATGTGGGCGACCACCCAGGGCGCAATCTATGTGAGGGCGCACGAGCGCCCAGACACAAAAAAAAAACAAACAAAAAAAAACTTACCAGTTTTCTAGACTACCGCCACTCATTTCCATTATTGGAGTGTGCGCTGGGGCGCCCTCATTGTCACATCAACTTGCTGCGGAGAGTCATGCAGGTACTGTGTGTCAGAAGCGGCAAGGGGGAGGGGGGCGAGGGAGAGACTGATCCCAGGCCAGTGAGGCCACACAACACAAACTACTTCCAAATAAATTGTTTTGTATTCCTAAAATTAAAATAGACCCATATACCTTCATGTAATTAATTGGGTTATGTGAAAAATGAAAAAAAAAAAAAATAATCTGTGCAGTCATCTACGTGACTCACGTGACTCCGGTTGATTGATGGGCGAATGGACGGTGTTGGTAAAAGGTAATGACAAGTTAATGATGTCAAGTCTTCATCTTCATCATGGATCAAAGTAAAAGACCAAAGCCATCAGGTCCCAGTTCAGAAAAAGAAGAAAAGAAGAAGAGGAGAAACGGGCAAAAGATAAAGGTATGCAGATTTCTATGAGTGATGTGAATGACAGTAGGCTATAGGCTATTAATTAGCCTCTTGCTAATATGTTGCTATTAGCCACAGAAGACGACTGTATTTGGTTTTGAGTTTTGCTGAACTAGCAACTGTAAGAATTGAGGCATCATGTCATGCAACTAATTTCATCCATGGGCAAACTAGTCTAGTTTGTGTTTGCAACACAACAAGTGCAAATTCACACAGACTTCCTGACTGTGGAATTTTTTATTGCTATGCGCTATATGCTAAGTTAAATAACTTCTAATATACATTGACATGGCATTTTGTAAGCTACATGTGATATAGCTTTTTAAATAATTTGTAGTGTGTTATGCTTAATTAATAGGGTGTTAACAAATGTTAATAAAATGTGCATTATGGTCATTTTAATTGGGTAACTGAAGCATGTATGATGTAAGTGTGATCTAACTTACATATTTTATTTTAATTGTAAATTCAGGGGCACTTCTGAAATATTTTGGAGCTAGAGCACCCACTGGCCAAAATGAGGAGTCAGATACTTCCAGAGCAGCCACAGACATGGTTGTGGAGTCTGATGAGGAGCCATCTACCTCTGCAGCCACATGTTCCTTGCTCCTTTCTCAGGTGTGTGTGTGTGTGTGTGTGTGTGTGCATGAGTGTGTGTGGGGGGTGTATGTGTGCGTTTTTGCATATTTTTTTACTTTTGTAAACGCTATAAATGCTGTGACATGTATACTAATGACAATACCATTTTCTCTTATTAGAAATGCCTCAACCAGAAATCCCACCAAATCCTGTGCCTGAGGATGAGCCCAGAGAGCTCGCAGAAATCTACCCCAATGTGTGGACTGCACTCAGAATTTGTCTGACCCTTCCAGTGACAGTAGGTGAAGAAGAGAGGAGTTTTTTCAAGCCGAACCTTAAAACGTACTTGAGGTCCACGATGTCACAGGAGCGTCTCTCTGCACTTGCCATCATCAGCATCAATCATACAGTTACACAACGGATTTCGTGTGATTATGTAATTGATGATTTTGCATCAAAGAAGGCTAGAAAAGTCAAGTTTTAGATTGCACTTCACACCTGTTGTTAATGTTAATGCCAGTTGTAAACAGGGTGAAAAACACAGGCTGAAAAATCTGCTACAGTCTAAGCACTAAATTCATATTATGTTATTTATCTGCTGTTTCTCTATGTACAAAACTGGTGTGTTATCATAACTGGAACTGTTCAGATGTTATTAGGATGATGCAAAACAAAACTCGTATGTAAAATATGAAATAGTTTACTGCAGGAATCTTTTTTTTTATGTTCCACAGAGTAGTTCTTCAGGGATTTTTCAAGCATGGTTTTTAGATCCTGTGATGAAGGATTTGTGCAATTTACATTGTTGTTTATATACTGTACTTCATTTATATTTCATTTATTTATCTTGTTTTTTCACTGTTCTTGTTACCTTTTTGTATTTAAGATTATACAATAAAATAATACAAATAATATAATATATTGTTGTGTTGGTGGCGGGGTTTGGGGGGCACCAAGGGATGGTTCGCCCAGGGCGTAAATCTGGCCAGGACCGCCTCTGCCAAGCTGCGCCTCGAAATTCTGTCAATAAAAATAATGAACAGAACCGGTGACAAAGGACAGCCCTACCGGAGTCCAGCATGCACTGAGAACAGGTCTGACTTACTGCCGGCAATGCAAACCAAGCTCCTGCTCCATTCCTACAGGGACCGTACAGCCCTTAGCAGAGGGCCGCCGACCCCGTACTCCTCCTCCCACAGATTGCCACGAGGGACACAGTCGAATGCTTTCTCCAAGTCCACAAAGCACATGTGGACTGGTTGGGCAAACTCCCATGAACCCTCGAGCACCCTGCGGAGAGTATAGAGCTGGTCCAGTGATCCGCAGCCAGGACGAAAACCGCATTGTTTCTCCTGAATCAGAGGTTTGACTATCGGCTGAATTCTCCTCTCCATTACCCTGGAATAGACTTGGAGTGACGAGGCTGAGGAGTGTGATGCCCCGATAGTTGGAACACACCCTCCGGTCCCCCTTTTTGAATAGAGGGACCACCACCTCGGTCTGCCAGTCCAGAGGCACTGTCCCCGACTGTCACACGATGCTGCAGAGAAGTGTCAACCAAGACAGCCCCACAACATCCAGAGACTTGAGGTACTCAGGGCGGATCTCATCCAACCCTGGTGCCTTGCCACTAGAGTTTAGATCGGGCCCAAAATATCAAGCCCGACCCGACACGAGCCCGTGCACGTTGTGTCCGAGCCCGGCCCGGCCCGACACATTAACTGTAATTAAGAGCCGGAACCCGATTTAAATCCGACATTTTTCTAATACGTGGGTTGTTATAACTGACGTTCTCAAACTCCATGTTGCACTAAAACTACACAATCAGTGACGCCAGTAACGTGTTCCTCTAATCTGACCACTTTTTTCAGTAATGAGTAATCTAACGCGGTAATATTTCCAAATCAGATATCAGATTAAAGTATTCAAGTCACTGTGCGTTACTATTATTTTCGTCATTTTCCTTGTAAAAATATATATTTTGCTTTCTTCTTGCGTCTCGAGGAGTGACGTGACGTGCGGAAGAAGTCACATTTTCAGCACGAGGATTCAACTCGCGTGTAACACCACGCAACGACACGAGCAGCTTGGAGGGAGGAGAGAGATGTGCGTTTTCTAGCTGGAAATACAGTCATTATTTACAGTTGTTAAAACACACACACACACACACACACACACACAAATGCTTGATCAAGGGCACGGCCCGGTACGGCCCAGCCCGAGGAAAGTGACGGGAAATATCGGGTCGGGTCAGGGTCGGGCTCGGGCAGACAATCTAAGCTCTACTTGCCACTGAGGTAGTCTGGAAGCTCCTCCGACTTCCGACTTCCGACTTCGGCTTGGGTGATGAATGAGTCAACCTCTGAGTCCCATCCTCTGCTTCCTCTATGGAAGGCGTGTCAGTGGGATTGAGGAGATCCTCTAAGTATTCCTTCCACCGCCCGACAATGTCCCCAGTCGAGGTCAACATCTCCCCACCTCCACTGTAAAGAGTGTTGATGGAGGACTGCTTCCCCCTCCTGAGGTGCCAGATGGTTTGCCAGAATTTCTTCGAGGCCGACTGTCTCAGTAATCCTCAATACAATGTCAGCCGTGCATTTGCAGATGTAGCTTGTGATCCTGTGTGTGTATTTGTCTATGTTGTTCCGAAAAACATCTGCTGTGCTGACAGAGTGACTAATGACCGAGTCCGACTATTAATTTTTATAAGACTACGTGGTTTTACTATGAGATATATATAACGCATTGTGTAGGTCTTCATTCATTGTTCATGAAACTGGACCTCTATCCAAGATGCTTATTCAGTTTTTTCACTGAAATGGAATTTGTGTTTTTTGTCTGAAGCATCACGTTGTACATCACTGAAGTCAGGTTTCACGTCACGAATGCCCCAGGCACAGATTTAACAGAAGAGAAAACAACAATTGACCAATTGTGAAAGAAGTGTCTGTAAAAAGTGTATACTATCTTTTTAGTGAAATGACTTGTTTCACTGTCATAATTTGAGCCATTCGGTCCAATAACATTTTGAAAGTCTTGAAGAGCCACACGATTATTTAAAAAACATTTTTTTTTATTATTTCATACCCAGAAGGTTGAGTTTTTTAGGCTTCAAAACACCACTGAGCAGCTTTCATTGGAATGAATGGGGCTCTGCCTCCAACACTGTGTCCAGTAATTAAATTCCTTAAGCGACCGCATCCCAAATTCCTTCTTGATGTACCCACCACCACGACATGTTTTTAACGCATCATCACTTTTTAACGTAGCGAATTTAGTGTGTTCACCCGAGGCTTACAATTAGATCAAAGCCGAGCCCAGGTGATCATGTGGGTTGCTAGGGCTAGGTGAGCCCAGGTGTGAATGGTTGTTAAGCTGTCTGGGGATTGAACTCAGTACTGCATTGTAGGCTGGGGATAAGTAATGTCTTAGGCCCCGTCCAGACGACAACGCTGTTTTGCGAAAACGCACACGTATTGCATCGTTTTGGCAGACCGTCCATACAGCTCCTGAAAACGCACTTTTTTGAAAACGGGTCTCAGGGTGGAGATATACGAAAACAGAGCCCTCCCGTTTTCATGTGGACGGCGAATCCGCATACTTTCCAAAACGATGACGCCATCGCCCCACCCCGCAACCTCTCATAACAACAACAACAACAATGGGGGACTACATGCTCGTGTTCGTGCCGCAGAAGATATTGAGCCTGTCTTCTTGTTGTGTTCGGTTTCTCTGTCTACTGTCTATTTGTTTACAGCGCGCAAGCTTAATGCGCATGCTCCATGTCTTCTTCTCTGTTTTTAGTAATTGTCAAGCGCCACCTATAGACCTGGAATATGAACTACAGCGTTTTCGGTCGTTGTCAGTGGAGCCGTGTGGACGCAAATATTCTTAAAACAATGACGAGGAAGACGGAGAAAAAAAAGATTGTCTGTCTTCTCTGGCCAAGATGTTTACATTGTTGTCCTCAGAGGAATGATTTTTCTCCTTCAGATGTAGGTGGACAGCAGAGTCTTGACCTGAGGAGTTGTCCCTCCTGTGTTTTGTCATTTGTTCATGGAGAGGTTGTGTTGTCTCCCCAGTGTACAAATCTGTGCATTCCTGGCTGCATTGAACAGCATAAACTACATTACTCTGTTTTACAATTTTCTGCCTCAGTGTGTTGGGAGGTTAAAAGTGAACCAGGATATGATGTTTATTAAAGATACTCCTGAGTTTCTCAGCTGTTCTCACAAGGATCTTCAATAAACATCATATCCCATCATACTTCATTAGCTAAAACATTTTGCCTTTATCTCATTAGTGTGAATGCTGAATTGGAGCAAAATTTTGCCCATTCATCCTTATGGGGAATTTTTCAAATTTCATTCTGCTATAACTTCAGCATACCTTCAGCTATTGCAACCATTCAGCTATCAAAATGTTCAGCCTCTCTTTCAGCCTTGAGCTTTTCAGCTTTTCAACCTTTCAGCTTTTTCATAAATTCAGCTTTTTTTTAAAAAAAAATTACATTGACGCAAATGGGAAAATCTTAAAATCCTGTGCAAAACTCATCGCCTTTCAACCTCTACTTATCCCTCATACCTTGAGCTGGAGACGCCATTCCAACTTTAAACGAGTCAGTGGACCATGAACCATCGACTATTTTTTAAAATCTTGTACGGTTTTGAAAATGTTGCAGTTTTAGTTTTAAGGAGTTTTAGCCCGTCTTCTGATTTTATAATGGGTGTGTATTGCGTCAGCTAGAGTGTGTGACATCATCCCTACAGTGTGAGGCCGCTTGCAGAATGGGAGACAAAATTGTCTTCAGCTTGATTCTGAATCCACATGTTTTACTTGACATAGACAATATATGCATAGAAATGTAGGAAATCTTGTTGGCTTTCAGCTGATGGTCTCATTTCAGATGTACGACTTACAGTTTTGGATGTGGAAGCCCTGGAGCGACAAGAACCCGAGCAGCCGCTCCATAAGCCGCAATGTTAATTTTGAGGTTAAATTTCTGTCCGAGAGCAGACGTTACCTGATTTGTCTCTCGCTCCTGTGCCTTCATTTCTGACTCGACAGAAATAAAAACGACATGAGCAAGTTCAGCCATGTCTCCTCTCACTCAGCATATAAATATTTTGGCCATAACCATTAGTCTTTTCAAGAATCGCAGGGGTTTGGGAGGTGTTTTCTCATTCATCCTTATTGGATCCCTTCATCTCTGTCTCTGTTACTTCTCCTGCGTGTGTATCTCAACAATGCGTGTGTATTGCGTGAGCTAGAGTGTGTGACATCATCACTTGATTGAGAGCAGCTGGAACACTGGAGAAAGAATTCTCTTCAGCTGGATTTGGATCCCACATCTTTTACTTAACACAGACCAGTGGTGTCAAACTGATCCAGGAAAGGGCCACTGTGGCTGCAGGT
>CAEMYA010000384.1:4549-18295 GCA_903131615.1 Diplodus sargus | reverse complement strand
ATATATATATCAGTGGCGGCTGGTAACTGAAAAAATTGGGGAGGACAGGAGGAAAACCAGTCCACGGTGTCATGTTATTTTATACAAGTCAACTACTTATCCATACTTTCTTATATTCAATGAAAATTAAGCAATAAAACAATGACTTACAAGACTGTGTCCTGGCTCCCTGAAGTCTGGCTCTGGAGCCCCAGCTCCATTGCTGGTGGCCCGGTAGACATCTGCCAGTGGTTCTCAGTCGGCGACCCGGTCAACATCTGCCAGTGGTTCACTGTCGGCTGTCCAGCCAGCGCCTATTCCTGCTCCTCAGTCGGTGGTCCTGCCGATATGTGCCAGTGTTTCTCTGTTGGCTCCCAGGCCAACAGGTCCGTGTAGTCCTCCGTCAGCTCCCAGGCTGACACCTCCTAGTGAACCTCCGTCGGCTCCTAGGCCGACACCTCCTAGTGACCCTCCGTCGGCTCCCAGGCCAACAGGTCCGTGTAGTCCTCCGTCAGCTCCCAGGCTGACACCTCCTAGTGAACCTCCGTCGGCTCCCAGGCCGACAGCTCCCTGTGGTCCTCCGTCGGCTCCCAGGCCAACACATCCTAGTGAACCTCCGTCGGCTCCCAGGCCGACACCACCCTGTGAACCTCTGTTGGCTCCCAGGCCGACAGCTCCCTGTGGAACCCCTGTCAGTTCCCAGGCCGACAGTTAACTGTGTTCCTCCGTCGGTGGCCCTGCCAAGGTCAGGAGGGTTTTCCAGCCGGCAGGATGGCCTCCAGATTGTCTCAGCTGTCGTCTACGCCGCCAGCCTCCAGAAGGCCTCAGTCTATGCCTTTGCCGCCAGCCTCGAGAGGGTTCAAGCCCTCGCTTTCCCCGCTGACTTTGAGCGCACTTATGCCTTTGCTGCCAGCCTCCAGAGGGTTTCAGCCTTCGCCTAGGCCTTCGCCGCTGGCCTCCAGAAGGGTTCCAGCCTTCGCCTTCGTCTTCGCTGTCGGCCTCCAGAGGGTCCCAGCCTTCATCTTCGCCACCGGCTTCCAGTGGGTCTCCCATCCTATGTCGCCGTCGGCCTCCTGAGGGTCTCAGCCTCCAACCCCGCTGTCAGCCTCCCGAGGGTTTCAGCCTTCAACCCTGCTGTCGGCCTCCTGAGGGTCTCAGCCTTTGCCCCCGACATCGGCTTCCTGAGGGTTTCAGCCTTCAGCCTCCTGAGGGTCTCAGACTTTGTCTTCGCTGCCTGCTTCCAATGGGTTCCAGCCCACGCCGCTTCTGCCGGTTTCCAGTGGGTCCCAGCCTACGTCGCCATCAGCCTTCCAAGGGTTTCAGCCTTCAACCCTGCCATCGGCCTGCTGAGGGTCTCAGCCTTTGCCCCCCACTGGCGGCCCCCTGATGGTTTCAGCCTTCAACCCTGCCATCGGCCTCCTGAGGGTCTCAGCCTTTGCCCCCCGCTGGCGGCCTCCTGACAGTTTCAGCCTTCAACCTCCTGAGGGTCTCAGCCTTTTGTCCCTGCCGTCGGCCTCCTTAGGGTCTCAGCCTTTCGTCCCTGCCGTCGGCCTCCTTAGGGTCTCAGCATTCGCCCCTGCCATCGGCCTCCTGAGAGTCTCAGCCGTCGCATCCACCCTCCCAGCTTCATTTGGACTTTGCTTTCTCCGTATCTATTTCTATAGTAACACACTCCATTATGTTGTCTATTGTTATACATTTTTCCTAGAATTTCCTAGAATTTTACATTTAACCCTCTGAAGTCGATCAAATCACGTGATCAGCTGACGTAGCAGCGAAACGGCGCCTCTGTGAGTCTCTATGTGTTCGAGCAGCCTTCAAACTAGTGACCGACCGATTATTGGCCACCGATATATCGGGGCCCGATAGAACGACCTAATTTCTATCGGGGGTTCTATCGTATCGGTGAAATGTTGCGCCGACAGAAAAAAAAAGTGTGTCAATGACAAAAGCATGCGCTGGTGTGCTGATTTATTTTGTCCAGTGGGGCACGCTGAGCTCAGCCAGAGACTTTGGCTCAGCTCACATTTCAGTGAAGTCCCTTCCCCACTCTACACCACGAAGCCTCCCGACCACCTGACCAACCAGCGGACAACCAGTGGACTTTTCCCCCTTTTCCACAAGCCACAATTGCTGTATAATTGTGGACTGGATTGTCCTGTGTTCATTTCTCCATGTTTGTGAGACAACGCGGAACGCTCCCCACTTTGCGCTTGCTATAGTAACTTTTAATTGATTGAAAACGTTATTAAAAGTTTGCACAAAAGCACCGAAGGGTACAGTTTAATACAAATACAATGCTAAAAGGATTGAACCAAGAAAGCACTAGTCTCCCTGACACGACGCGGGATCACTTTTATCGTCATCATTTTGGCTTGGTTTGATTGTGTGTGTCCACAGCTGGGTTGGTTTATGGAGGGGACGAATGAACAACATGTTTTTTGGCATGCATTGCTGACCTGGGCATTGTTTCTCAGTAAATCAGAAAAACCTTTCCTATCATTCCCTTTTTCTGTGCATGGTTGAAGGAGATCGCATCCACGCTCCACTCCCTCCTGCGCCGAAATGTCCCCTTTTAGTAACCTAAACCAACCCGGGTGTGTGGACACAACCACCGCATCAACTCGCCACCCGCATCTATTTAAACTCTGTCACTTTGTTTTGTTCTTTTGCCCTGATGAAGACCTCCAGGTCGAAACGTTGGCCTTGTCTGTTCGATAACACAATAAATTAAGTAACGGCAGGCATATTTAACATCAAGGCTACAAGCGTGCCGCATCACTTCCTCATCAACGCTGGTGTCTCTTTTTTGTGGCCGCTGCCAGCGCCACACTGGCTTTGCCTTTCAGCAATCAAGCGCTGTTTTCGTCTTTGTTAAAAACAATAACAGCAGCAGCTGTAGGCAGCTGAGATCGCTGTTCCGTCTGTTTTGCATGCAAATATGAATTAACACAGTGAAATGAATGGTTCTCTGTTTACAAATTTAAAAATCGGCAATCGTAAAAGGGCCAAAAAATCCCTATCGGTCGGACACTACTTCAAACTATATACCAGTTTTTAAATTGTGTTGATAGGCCAAGTAAAACCAGAGATACGATCAATTATGTCCGCCAAACGTTGCCATCACGTTTGCTGGGCGTTTGGTGCAGGAAGAGACGTGAAATCGGGCTTTCCTCACGAACGTGTCCGCAAGCAGGAAGTGTGTGAAAGCAAAAAACGTGTTCCTATTGGTGGAAAAAGGCACCACATCGGCCAATCACAAAATTGTTTAACAAGTCACGTTATCTGGTTGCTGGGGGACCGGGGGAAGATTTGGGAGTGACGGGGCGGAAAAGTGAAGGCAGCTGTGCCGGTCACAGAGGCAGCGACAGAGATCGCGAGTTTTGAGATTTGTGACATTTAGTGTGTTTGGAGTGTATAGTTAGTGTGTTCTGTAGTGTTTAGTGTACTGTGTTTAGTGTGTAGTTGAGTCGTTTTTTATTCAATGAGTCTAAACAATGAGGAGAAGCTGAATGTGGAGCAGGCAGTGCAGTTCTTCATTCAGCTGAGGAGCCCTGACTCTGAGGCATTGCCTGCATTTAAATGTAAATAGTTACATATAACTTTGTAAATTTCAAAAACTTATGCACAAATTTAGTAAACAACAATTTATATTTGCATTATAAGTAATACAAATGGTTCATTAAAGATTTTTGTGGTTTTCACAGTAAAAAAACTAACTTTTTCTTACTCGGATTTTAGGTTTTTTGTGATTTTTGTGTTAATACAGTATGTCAAAATAAAAGAAATAACTGTACAGTCACACATGTGAGGTTGTGCTGAAAATAATGACACCAAACAAGGCAAGGTAAATAGTTTTTAAGGTGAAATATAATTTAAAAAATCAAAAATAGTCAAAAACGGCCAATTATACCCCCGACTCCAGATGGTTAAGTTCATTATTTTAAAAAATATGGTAATACCACCTCCTTTTTTGTTTTCTCTGTTGGTGGTAAAAAGCTTGTAGCCTTCAAGTTTAATGTCTGCTTCCTTCTCAGCACTGAGCCACGTCTCCTATACAGCAAACACACTAAACATGGTAAATTGTTTCAAATAGTCCTTAATTTTAGTGAAGTTTCTGTAAAGACTTAGCATAGTATGCATGCCTGCAATGTCTGCATTCTTTTTGGATAGGTGTTCATTCAGGTACACTCCCATCCCAGACAGTTTCCTCTCCTGTCTTAATAACTCAATCTTTATTTTTTGATTCACAAAGCGTAGCCTGCTTTGCTTTGCTGTCCTTTTGGTAACATGTGTGACAAATTTTACTGGGGGGGCCAAGGTGGGGCCAGTGTTTAATCAGAGGGGCACATTAAAAAACGGAAACAAATGATATTTAAACATTAAATACTTTAATTTTGCTTACATTAAAATCATACAAATGTTTATTTTGTACATAGAGTGCATCGATTGAAACAATGAGGTAGGGCCATCAAAAATTAGAAATTAAATACAGTAGGACAATGCTGCAAAAGGTGGGCATGGACCCCTGACCCCCTCATACCCGTTTGGCCTAAAGATCCGTCTCCTGTCCTCCAGTTATATTGGAAACCAAAGTGGTTGGGAATATGTTCAACTTGGGCTGTACGGCTACATCGTTCTTGGACTTGCTGATATCTGTGGAAAAATGCACAGTAAACATAGGGCACAACTATAAACAACATTCATTTACTGTTGCATGCATTTATTTTAAAATGTAGGCCAAGTATTTGTTTATTTTTTTAACATAAGAATCACATATCAATGACACAAAAAAGAATGTATGGCAGAAAGCACCATGTTATGGACACACTGTACTCTGAATTGTAATGACACTTCTTTGCAAATGGCCTGAACAAGAACACCTTTTCTACATCACAAACCTAATGGTGCAGTACGTGATCCACATGGATCCACTTGCTGTCCCTCTGGCTGTTCCCCTCTCTGTCCCTTTACGTTTTCTTCATCCTCACCCTCTGGAGTGTCCCTCTCTGTGTCAGTGCCCTCACTTTCATCACCTGCCTTCTCTCCCACCTCCACCAATTCCTCAGCTCTTTCAATGATAACTACTAGAAGAAGAACAACAACAACGTAGAGGCAAACATCTCATTTCACAAGTAACCATACCTCCCGACTTAACACCGGCAGATACCATTGATTACTTTACTCAATAAATGTATTATTTATCGAAATGCAACAGCCAAGACTGATAAAGTTACGTGGTTAACGTCACAACATTGCATAGAACTAGCTAGGATGCTGACATTCGGATATTTGCTTATGTGTCAATGAGTTTGCTTCGATATTTAAATATAGTGAGACCAGACATTTACAAACTGGCTTTTCTTATCAGAGTGAGGAACAACTGTAACACGGTTACGTGCAACAAATCACTTTACAAGATGAAATCGATTTGCTTACCACCGCCTCATGCACCAAGACATTACCGGTTCGTCTCTTCATAACTTGGTGCTGCCATTGTCATTCTCATCTCGCACCCGGCAAGGCAGTGTTAAGGTGCGTTGCTCAAATTACTCCGTATAGAGCGCTGAGTCACATTAGTTCCGCTTTTGGCGCTAGCACGTAAAATTGTAATAACGATCAATTTATTTCTTTTTAATTTTATTATTCAGTCGGCTCAGGGGGGCCACAGGGGTGGCCAGGGACATTTTTACAGGGGCACTGGCCACCGTGTAGAACTGCCACTGGGCGTAGATGTTGTTGCTTTTGTCTGACGCTGCTCTGGCATAAGTCTGGTGTTTGGTCTCCTGTCCAGTTATAACGTGTGTATTGTTCCAAGTTGTACCCACTTTTTTACAAGTCTTCAATTTTCTTGTCCTTTTCCCTGATAAGTGTTTTTAAGGTGTTTCACCTCATCCACTAGCTCCATCGGTTTTGTTTGTTTGGCAAGTTTTTTTCTCTCCTCGGTCAAAAGCTTGAGGGATTTCTGATACCCTCCAATTCTTTTTCCATCGCGTTGCCGGTTTGTTTCATCTTTGGTGGCATTTGTCCTTTGTTTCAAGATCTGATTTCTTTGTTTACTGAAACTAGGTGTTTGTTCTTCCTCTGAGCACGATGCCAGATTTGGTTATCCTCTGAGTTTCCAGCAGCAGATGAAATGTGCTCTGTGTTGCGATATCACAAATTGTGATGATGATTGACGTATGCACACACCCTTGAAAACCTTTAATTCCAAAATTTTTGCACAAAATAAATCAAACATGTGTTTCAGGTATGGAATCCTTTGGAAATAACCACAGGGAACTCACATTTGCATGAGAGTGGTGTTTCCCCGTGGACACCCACTAACATTTGGCCTTAAGTGTGAATGTCTACAAGAAGTATTTCCTGGTTTATTTGACTACAGTTTATCAGCTCCAGCTCTGATTGAATGGGATAATATTTTTCAGGCGCGATGCTATGATGTGTGTTGGCATTAAGGCCATTGGATTGTTAATATCCTTTCATCTGTTTGTGTTCAGACAGCACTCGAAAATCATTCAGTCAGCGCTGAATTTGAAAGAGAGACTGGAGAAATTGATAGTTAAAAAGCAACCATAGTAACACTGTCAGTGCCTTCTCATGTCACTACTCAATCTGTGTCAACTGCTTCATCAGTACTGTGCATGTACAACTCACAACTTAGCAGGATTTAGCAATTTCCATCATCAGCTCTGTAAAAAAGACATCTCCTATTTCTGGCAGGTTTACCCACCTTTAACATGCCCTAATTTAAAAGTGGTAGAAGCCTGCATCAATGCAGTATATCTGTATTCCAACTAAAGACCAGCGGAGGGTGTGACTTATACCGGAAGTCAGGTTAAATCAGTCAGATACTGACCCAGGGAGTACTGTGGGGATATAGGGTAGTGCTGCGGTTGCTACAAGCTGTCCAGTTTAACCAAAGTGTGAGTTGTGTCTGTGTACATGGCACAAATTCAGACACGTTACCATTGGGTGTTGGACCCAAGTTGCGCCTTGTCCCCGATCCTGTTCATGACATTCATGGACAGGATCTCAAGGTGCAGCCACGGTGAGGAGACTGTCTGGTTTGGGATCCTCAGTAGTGCATCTCTGCTCTTTGCAGATGACTCTTTTGCCCATAAGCTACAGCAGACACTGGGGCAGTTTGCAGACAAGTTTGAGGTGGCTTGTCTGGGCACGGCCTATCTCATCTGGCCTAAGAACACCTCAGGACCCCCCAGAAGGAGCTGGAAAGATATGTCTGGAGACCCTGCTCTGCTTGCTGCCACTGCAACCCGACCCCTTATAAGCAGTGTTAGGATTTATACATTTTCAAAGTGCCCCTTTCAGCCATTTATCACTTAGTATGTCCCCCTATGATCCCTATGACCCATGCCTACTAAATACTGCCCATGACTGCCCGTGACTCCCCTTAACAATCACACTGCTCATTGAACCTACACACACATCGTTCATTGCTCAATAAATTGCCACACTGTGACACATAGATTGTCTTTTCTCACTCATCCCTTTCACACATGAAGAGGCCTCCAAGGCCAGCGATATCACCTCCAAAATGCGTATGCGACAGTGAAGGCGCCATAAACAAAGGCAGATCAGGCCATTTTGCTTTCTTCAACAGGGTGATGTCTCAAGGAATCATGGTTCGTGTGCCATGAAACTGGGACCAGTTTGTGCACCAACGATGGGAGGGCTAAAGTCTAAACCACGAATCCTCCCCACCTTTTTTACTTGATTGTCCAATAATAGTATTCATCTTATCTATATGGTTGACCAATGACAATTCAACACATACAGCAATATAATGTATTAAATGCTGAAATTCTGTCTCTTTTTTCTGGGCGACTGGTTGCAGTTTACAACGTTGCTGCTTAGGGCTCTGCTGCCTGTGATTTTTCAAACAGAGAAAGACCTTGATCAAGCTTTTTTGCTTTTCCTTAATGATACAATTCTTATTAAATAGTTAACAGTACGTCATAGTCTGTCTTCTCTATTGGTCTGTCTACTTTCACCTCTCAAACAAACAAACACGCCTGACAGCAGACAAAAAACAGTTCTCTGTATAGCCTCACTACAATTAACATGAAAAACTCAGACGGTCAAACACAAACGACCAACAATAAATCGTTTGTCTGTGATTCCAGTTCAGACCAGGGGATTAGCCGGGGCTGGGCTTGGAGCTTCTAGCCCCCACAAATAACCACAAGCACAACTTTCTTTGGCTTGACAGGGTGTTTTATTTGTAAGTTCACCCACAATGTCTCTATGAGAAACTGTAAAAGAAAACACTCCATGCTGTTCGCTTATATTACAAGACCATTGGCGTATACATGAAGATAACATACGCTTTTAAACAACTAACATTCAACACTCACTTTACATGGCTGCATTTGTTATCCTCATCCATCATCTGTTCAAAGAAACAACAGAAAAATAACAACTGAACAAAGAATCTCATAGTCAATGTCAAAATATTCACTGACAGTGATCGCACAAAACATTCCTGTCAATCATATGTACTCTATTTAACACCGGAATCATTCGTTATTAGTGGGCTGTGCTTGCCAGCCCACTATGGACACCTCTATAGCAAAGCTATAGGTATCAATATTGATATTCACCGCGCCTCTTCTTATTACTCATCCTCCTTCCGTTTTTGGCACTTTTCACGGCCCGCACCGTTGAGCGCATACAAAAAAAAAAACCATCAAAATAGGCGGCTTGATCAGACTCTGCGCCTCTTCTTATTAGTGTGAATGCTGCAAGCATACAGTTTATTATTAGCATTCACACTATTGTTCTTCCGGAGTTTATTGGTGTGAATGCTGCAAGCATTCACACTATTGTTCTTCTGGAATTTATTTTTCTTTCTTCTTTTTTTTATTTTTTTATTATTCCTGCTTCCGTACGTTTTTTGTCCGCTTTCTTCTCCTTCAAATCTTGAGCTATTGAAACCATTCAAATATCAAGATGTTCAGCTTTTTAAGGACATTACTGCTTGTATCTCTTTTCTACCTTTTCTACTTTTGGAAATATTAAGCTTTTTGTGCAAAATTTCTCCCATTCATCCTTATGGGGATTTTTTCAAATTTCATTCTGCTATAACTTCAGCATACCTTCAGCTATTCAAACCATTCAAATATTAAAATGTTCAGCTTTTTCAGCTCTTTCAACCTCCTTCTTTTCAACTTTTTCAGAAATTCAGCTTTTTCCAAAAAACATTTAACATTGCCGCAGATGGGAAAACCTTCAAATCGTCTTCAAAACTCATCGCCTTTCAACCTCTTTTTGCTCCTCACACATTGAGCGAGAGACACCATTCAAACTTTAAAGCACTCAGTAGATCTTGAACTATTGGACCTGTATTCAATTTAAAAAAATCTTGTACGGTTTTGAAATAATCGCAGTTTTAGTTTTGAGGATTTTTAGCCCGTCTTCTGAGTTTATAATGGGTGTGTATTGCGTCGGCTAGAGTGCGTGACATCATCGCTTGAGTGGGGAGCCGTTCGAAGAATGGGAGCCAAAACTGTCTTCAGCTTGATTTTGATCCCACACCTTTTGCTTGACATAGACAATATATGCATAGAAATGTAGGAAATCTTGTTGGCTTTCAGCTGATGGTCTCATTTCAGATGTACGACTTACAGTCTTTGATGTGGAAGCCCTGGAGCGACATGAAGTTCAAGTATCGTCCCATAAGTCGCAATGTTAATTTTGAGGCTAAATTCTTGGCCGAGAGCAGATGGCACCTGATTTGTCTCTCGCTCCTGTGCCCTCATTTCTCACTCGACAGAAATAAAAACGATATGAGCGAGTTCAGCCATGTCTCCTCTCACTCATCATGTAAATATTTTTGCCATAACCATTACAGTTTTTTCAAAAATCGCAGGGGTTTGGGAGGTGTTTTCCATTCATTCTAATAGGGATCTCTTAATCTCTGGCTCTTCTACTTCTCCCGCGTGTGTATCTCAAGAGTGCGTGTGTAGTGCCTGAGCTCGAGTGGATGACATCATCTTTCGAGTGGGGAGCAGCTGGAAAATCTGGAGAAAGACTTTTCTTCAGCTGGATTTGGATCCCACATCTTTTACTTTACATAGACGATGCAGCCATATTAAGCTCTTTCTGCCTTTAACTTTCCACCTTTTCAGTCTTTTTTCACCTTTTTAAGCTCTTTCAACTCTGTTACTCCACAACTTTTCGGCCTTTTCAGTCTTTTTTCACCTTTTTAAGCTCTTTTTGCCTTTCACTTTCCACCTTTTCAGTCTTTTTTCGCTTTTTTAAGCTCTTTCTGCCTTTAAATTTCCACCTTTTCAGTCTTTTTTCACCTTTTTAAGCTCTTTCTGCCTTTAACTTTCCACCTCTTCAGTCTTTTTTCACATGTTTATGCTCTTTCTGTCCTCTTACTCTCAAACTTTTCTGCCTTTTCAGTCTTTTTTCACCTTTTTAAGCTCTTTCTGCCTTTAACTTTCCACCTCTTCATTCTTTTTTCACATTTGTATGCTCTTTCTGTCCTCTTACTCTCCAACTTTTCTGCCTTTTCCATCTTTTTTCACCTTTTTAAGCTCTTTCAACCCTATTATTCCACAACTGTTTGGACTTTTCAGTCTTTTTTCCCCTTTTTAACCTCTTTCAGCACTCTTAGTCTACAGCTGTTTAGCCTTTTCAGATATTCATCTTTCTGCCTTTTCAACTCCTTCAAACATTCAACTTGATGTTCAGCAATTAAAATGTTCAACTTTTTCAAGTCTTTCAGCCCGCTTTAGCTTTTCTGTCGTTTCATCTTTTAAAAATATTCATCTTTCTGCCTTTTGAGCTTCGTTATACATTCAGCTTCATGTTCAGCTACAGAAACTGTTCAGCTATCAACATGTTCAACTTTTTAAACTCTTCAGCCGTGAACTTTTCAACTTTTTCAGCTTTTTCGGCAGTACATTCAGCAGATTTCATTTCAGACTTCAGCATTCACACTGTATTTTCGCAGGAAATGCAATTTTTCTAGCATTCACACTATTGTTCTTCTGGAATTTCTTTTTCTTATTATTCCTGCTTCCGTACGTTTTTCGGCACGTTTCTTCTCTTCTCTATTGAAACCATTCAAATATCAAAATGTGCAGCTTTTTAAGGACATTACTGCTTGTATTTTTCTTTTTTATGCCTTTTATACTTTTTGAAATATTAAGGTTTTTCTGCAAAATTTTCCCCATTCATCCTTATGGGGATTTTTTTCAAATATCATTCTGCTATAACTTCAGCATACGTTCAGCTATTCAAACCACCATTCAAATGTTAAAATGTTCAGCTTTTTCAGCTCTTTCAACCCTCAACTTTTTCAGCAATCCAGCTTTTTCCAAAAAACATTTAACATTGCCGCAGATGGGAAAGCTTCAAATCCTCTTCAAAACTCATCGCCTTTCAACCTCTTTTTGCTCCTCATACATTGAGCGAGAGACACCATTCAAACTTTAAAGCAGTCAGCAGATCTTGACCTATTGGACCTGTATTCAGTTTTTAAAAGTCTTGTACGGTCTTGAAATAATCGCAGTTTTAGTTTGAGCGACATTTAGCCCGTCTTCTGCGTTTATAATGGGTGTGTATTGCGTCGGCTAGAGTGAGTGACACCACCAACTGCCGCATGCCAGAGTGTAGAGCTGCCAGGAAAAAAATGTTCAAACTTGTCTTCAGCTTGATTTTGATCCCTCACCTTTTACTTGACATAGACAATATATACATAGAAATGTAGGAAATCTTGTGGGCTTTCAGCTGATGGTCTCATTTCAGATGTGGGACTTACGGTTTTGGATCTAGAAGCCCGAGACCGACAGCAACTCTTAATCCTGTCCCATAAACCGCAATGTTAATTTTGAGCCGAATTTTTCGGAAAATAGCAGACGGTACCTGATTTGTCTATCGCTCTCCCGCCTTCATTTTACACTCTTCAGAAATAAAAACGACATGACCGCGTTCAGCAACTCCTCCTGTCACTCACCATACAATTATTTTGACGATAACCCTCACAGTTTTTTCAGAAATCGCAAGAGTTTGGCAGGCGTTCTCCCATTCATTTCTTATGGGGGACATTTTCGTCTCTGTCCCTGGTCCTGATACAGCATGTCTGCAGCCATTTCAAGCTCTTTCTGCCTTTAACTTTTCACCTTTCAGCCTTTTTTCACCTTTTTAATCTCCTTCTGTCCCCATACTCTGCAACTTTTCGCCCTTTTTTAGTTGTTTTTCACCTTTTTAAGCTCTTTCTGCCTTTAACTTTCCTCCTTTTCGGTCTTTTTTCAGCATTTTAATCTCTTTCAGCCCCCATACTCTGCAACTTTTCTGCCTTTTTCAGTCGTTTTTCACCTTTTTAAGCTCTTTCTGCCTTTAACTTTCCTCCTTTTCGGTCTTTTTTCACCATTTTAATCTCTTTCAGCCCCCATACTCTGCAACTTTTCGGCCTTTTCAGTCGTTTTTCACCCTTTTCGTTCCAAAAGCACGAGATTTTGACTCTGCTCCTGTGGTGACGTTACCACAGGAGGCTACTTGCATAAGCATCGGCTCACAGCCGTCCTCAGCCAGACTTTCTGAGAGAGCATGCCAAACGGACATAATAACAGCCAGTCTCGTGCCAGAACTGCCTGCAAAACATGAAAACGGGGAATGACGGAGCGGAGTGCATAGAAAAACAAAGCGCACACAGTATTCCGCCCTCCCACACACCGCGCTGATTCGCTAGCACACCGCCAATCAGAACGGCCATTCAGCTGGCACACAACCAATCAGAGAATCCAAACGCTTCAGACATCCATCGGTTGGGCTGGTATGTTCCTGCATTTAAGCTTTTTCTGCCTTTAACTTTTCACCTTTCAACCTTTTTCCACCTCTTCAAGCTCTAAACCTTTTGGCCTTTTCAGTATTTTTTCACCTTTTAAAGCTCTTTCTGCCCTCTTACTCGAGAAACTTTCCAGTCTTTTCAGCCTTTTTTCACCTTTTTAAGCGACAATCTGAAAGAAAAGGCTTCTCTGATTGGTTGTGTGAATAAAGAAAGATGAATGTTTTAAAAAGCTGAAAAGGCAGAAAACCCAAAGGGGGCAGAAAGTGGTTAAAAAGGTTGAAAAAAGGTTGAGAAGATGTAGAGGCAGAGGGGCCTGAAATATATAATATATAACCACTGCATCTTAAGCTTCATGTTCAGCAATTAAAATGTTCAACTTTTTCAACTCCTTTAGCCTTTAACTTTTCTGCCTTTTCAGCTTGAGATGGGGGGTTGTAATGTATCTCTAAATAAGCTCTTTCTGCCCTTCACTTTCCACCTTTTCAGTCTTTTTTCATCTTTTTAATCTCTTTCTGCCACCATACTCTGCAACTTTTTAGCCTTTTTCAGTCTTTTTTCAACTTTTTAAGCTCTTTCTGCCTTTAACTTTCTTCATCACCTGGAAATTGCAATTTGTCTCGTTAAATCGTGGATATTGGTGTTGAAACTTGCCTGAAAAGCTGGAGTTTGAAAGTGGCTTATTTTTTTCTCTTTGGCTCTTTTTCTGAACAGGAATACCACACAATAGTGCGCGTTCCTAAAGCACCAGATTTTGACTCTGCTCCTGTGGTGACGTTACCACAGGAGGCTACTTGCATAAGCATCGGCTCACAGCCGTTCTCAGCCAGACTTTCTGAGTGAGCACACCGAATCTGCTTATTTCTCTGTCATTTTCACTATAGGCTTACAGATAAAAACAGCTGCATACTCAACATGCAGCGAGGCATTACCAAATGAACACAGAT
>CAEMYA010000383.1:801327-815687 GCA_903131615.1 Diplodus sargus | reverse complement strand
AAGATGTTCTGCCGTACTGATCAGCAGTGTATCTGTTATCTCTGCTCTGTGGAGGAACATAAAGCCCACGACACAGTGTCAGCTGCAGCAGAGAGGACTGAGAGGCAGAGAGAGCTGGAGGTGAGTCGACACAACATCCAGCAGAGAATCCAGGACAGAGAGAAAGATGTGAAGGTGCTTCAACAGGAGGTAGAGGCCATCAATTACACTGCTGATAACACAGTGGAGGACAGTGAGAAGATCTTCACCCAGCTGATCCGTCTCATGGAGAAAAGACGGCATGAAGTGAAGCAGCAGGTCAGATCCCTGCAGGAAACTGAAGTGAGTCGAGTCACAGAGCTTCAGGAGAAGCTGAAGCAGGAGATCACTGAGCTGAAGAGGAAAGACACTGAGCTGAAAAAGCTCTCACACACAGAGGATCACAACCAGTTTCTACACAACTACCCCTCACTGTCAGCACTCAGTGAGTCTACACACTCATCCAGCATCATTATCCCTCCTCTTAAGTACTTTGAGGATGTGACAGCAGCTGTGTCAGAGGTCAGAGATGAACTACAGGACGTTATGAGAAAGACATGGACAAACATCTCACTGACAGTGACTGAAGTGGATGTTTTACTGTCTCAACCAGAGAACAAGACCAGAGCTGGATTTTTAAAATATTCACGTAAAATCACACTGGATCCAAACACAGCAAACACACATCTGTTGTTATCTGAGGGGAACAGAAAGACAACAAAAATGGAAGTTGAACAGTCTTATTCTAATCACCCAGACAGATTCACTGACTGGTGGCAGGTCTTGAGTAGAGAGAGTCTGACTGGACGTTGTTACTGGGAGGTGGAGTGGGGAGGGGGTGGAGGTGAAGTAGCAGTCGCATACAAGAATATCGGGAGAGCAGGGAGGTCAGATAAATGTAGATTTGGATGTAATAACAAATCCTGGTCATTAGATTGTGACAATGACAGTTATTACTTTTGGTACAACAATATCGACAATCCCATCTCAGGTCCTCGGTCCTCCAGAGTTGGAGTGTACCTGGATCACAGTGCAGGTATTCTGTCCTTCTACAGCGTCTCTGACACCATGACTCTCCTCCACAGAGTCCAGACCACATTCACTCAGCCTCTCTATGCTGGACTTCATTGTTATCATGAAACCACTGCTGAGTTGTGTAAACTCAAATAGACAGAAGTCATTTGGGGACAGTGGGTTAAACTCTGTTTGAATCCTTAAACTTATTTTGTCTTCATGTTTGTTGCTGAGAGCTGATTGTTGTGGCATTTCTTCACCTGTCAATCAAACATTATGGGCGGGATATTTGAGTCTCTTTAGACGGCGCTCCTTTCTGTGTCTGTTCAGCCATTGAGGCTCTAACTGTTCATGGTGACTTTTGTTTAGCTAAACTGACATTTCTCTGTCTGACAGTGTACATTTCTCTGAAGTCTAAATGTTTGTTCTGATGGATTTGTATGTTGTTTCAGAGAAAGCAGCAGCAAAGATATTTAGTTGTCACTTTGCTGTACATCTGAAAAGAAATCTAAAACCACTTTTAAATTTTTTGTTTAGCAGACCAAATGTAGTTGTCATTGTTGTCCAAATCAACTGACAAATGAGAGACTATAAAACTGTAATCATCATGATAATAATCAATAAGAAGTTCATTCATTAATTTCTTATTTTTTGTCATTATTGGATTTAAGCTTCACACAGACTCAGGGTCTTTGCAATGTGAGCACCACCATTGTTTCTTTGTTCTTCCAGAGACACACACACACGCACGCACGCACGTGCACACATGCACACACACATACACATAAACACAAACACACAGACACACACACGCACAAACACTTGTATGTAGCACATTCATGCTTTCTATCTAATATTGTATACCAGTGAATGTTGCCAAGATCTACTCTGTCAGGGACTCTAAAATCCTTCGACCATTACGAGCTGTTATGGTAATATTGGTTGTAGTTATCAAGTTAATTATTAATCAGAGTTGGCTGTCTTTTCTCTTCTTTAAGGGTGGTGCCCTGTGGTGATCTAATGGAAATGGTATCTTATTATTCATCATAATTAATATTTATCCCTGATAATAATTACTTATCATAGATAGCCAAATTTAACCCCCAACTCCCTATGAATGTTGTATCACAATATATGGTGCCCCATGTGAGTCTGCGTACTGTTGGCAAACATTTATAAATGTGAAATATTCATTTCAGCATAATTTGGACAGTGCTGTAATTTCAATTTCACATCTTGAAAAACTTCTGCCAGAAGTTTTTACATTAAACCCCACTAGTCTACTACAGGAGTAGCGTTGATTTTTACTAACAAACAAATGTAGTGTGCTGAGAATTGATCGATCAAATGTATAACCCATTTAACTAACCAAACTCTTTTAGGTGATTAACTTCCATGTTGAGCCTTTGCTATTGCTGCTCGCCATTCAATTTAGAAGTGCTCTGTAGAAATTGTACATTTCAGTTAAGCATTTGAATATCTTGTATTTGTTGCATTCTAGTCAAACTGTCAGAATCTGTTGACAATTTTAGTCTTCCTCATGTCAGTCACAGCATGCCACACGCCCTGTGATACATAGAAGTTTATATCAGACTGTTACTACCTTGCATTCAGCCTGAGTAAGAAGCAGAGTCACAGATATAGCCACAGAGTGCTGCCAGACCTGTGAAACAGAAGTTTTGTAACTGTTACTACCCTGTGTTTCAGCCCGAGTCAACTTTAAGAGATCCCAATCAGTTTCTACAAAACTACCCCTCACTGTCAGCACTCTGATTCTACACACTCATCCAGCATCAATATCCGTCCTCTGAGATACTTTGAGGATGTGAAAGCAGCTGTGTCAGAGGTCAGAGACACGTTCTGAGGGAGATGTGGAGAAGCATCTTACTGTCTCAACCAGAGCCCAAGACCAGAGCTGACTTCTTAAGATATTCATGTGAAATAACACTGGATCTAAACACAGTCAACACATGGCTGTTATTATCTGAGGGGAACAGAACAGCAACAAACATGAAAGTTGAACAGTCTTATTCTAGTCACCCAGATAGATTCACTGACTGGGATCAGGTCCTGAGTAGAGAGAGTCTGACTGGACGTTGTTACTGGGAGGTGGAGAGGAGAGGAGGAGGAGGAGTTGATGTAGCAGTCGCATACAAGAACATCAGGAAAGCAGGGGACCCAGATGAAAGTTTATTTGGATGTAATGACAGATCCTGGTCATTAGATTGTAACAATGACAGTTATGACTTTTGGTACAACAATAACAAAACTCCCGTCTCAGGTCCTCGGTCCTCCAGAGTTGGAGTGTACCTGGATCACAGAGCAGGTATTCTGTCCTTCTACAGCGTCTCTGACACCATGACTCTCCTCCACAGAGTCCAGACCACATTCACTCAGCCTCTCTATACTGGACTTTGGCTTTATCGTGGAAGCACTGCTGAGTTGTTTAAACTCAAATAGACAGAAGTCATTTCAGGGACAGTGGGTTACAGTCTGTGTTTGAATCATTAAACTTAGTCAATATCATGTTTGTTGCTGAGAGCTGATTGTTGTGGCATTTCTTCACTGCACAGAGATCAACTGTCAATTGTTTAGAAGGATTTGTAAGTTGTTGTTTGAGAGAAAGCAGCAGAGTTTCCTTCATCATTTTAGTTGTCACCTTGTACATTCTCAAAGAAATTTAAAATCACATTCACATTTGTTTGTTTGGCAGAGTTGTTGTTGTTGTCGTCGTCGTCAAATTATGCATAAGGAACTGTTAAACTGTAAATATTATGATGATAATCAATAAGCAGATCATTGATTAGTTTATTGAACATAGCTGAGATCCTGCTCAAACAAACTGACTGTGTGAATGAAGTGAATCTGTACATGAAATTTCTGAACAATATCATTTAACAGACCTCGCTAATGGGATGTGAGAACAAACTGAAGGTGTTTTGAATAAATAAACAATCATGTGTTTTCTAATTGTCGTCATTCCTGGGTATCATTAAAAACTGTTGGAGGAAACAAAAACAAGTCAAATATCTTAAATACTAGTGGTGTCAACAATAATCGATTCGGCGATGCATTGCAATGCGGGGCATGCACGATTCAGCATCGAAGCGGCAACATGCCATAATCGATTACGTAACTGTTTATTTTCTGGCCTTGAGTGGACAATAAAGTTGTGAAGTTTCAATTTCTTCCAGGGGCATTTCCAGAGCAACGTTGCAATGACATGCACAGCCTGTAGCTACATGCTAAGCGGCAGCACTAGCTAGCATAACAACAACAGTATCAGGACCGCATTATTGGTGAGCCGCCCCAGTGTGAACGGATAATCCGGAGGCGCGGAGCGAGGGCGTGTCGGTCTGACGGTCTGATAACTGCACAGGTCCTTCACTCAGCTAAATACAAAGAAATGTCCCACAAAGCAACGTTACAGGACCAAACAAAAGTAACGTAGTAACTGTAACTGTCTTTGGCAACTTTTATGAGGAAAACAAATCGTCCTCCCGCCTGTCCTCCCGACTCTTCCTCACATTTCTGCTCAAAAAAACAGCGTCTGTTACCGGCAAAAAACTTTAGCTCACTGAGTGTTTGTGATGAAAATAAATCACTGTGACCGTCAGCCCTCCCGACCGAGACTTCAGGGAACTTTCCCCGAGAAAACAGCCTCTAGAACTTTGATGCATCGCAATGCATTGCAGAATTGAATTGAATCGAATTGGTACCTGGTGAATCGTAATCGAATCGAATCGTGAGGGCACCTATTAAATACACCAACAATTGGTGGATGTTCAGCCTAGAACAGCTCCAGTTGTAAAATTTCTAAATGAAAATCTGATTATTTAGATGTGGTTACAATTCGTATATACAAACTTATGTTGTTTAACCAGAAGTCAAGAAATCAGATGATCTCACATTCCCAAACCCCTTTAACAACCTAAGAGCTGATGTGAATAATATTATGAAGTGGAATCTCTTCTCTCCCATCTTTCTCATGTGACCTGAATGCAGCATCAGCATTACAGGCTGTGACTCCTGTGAACAAACTGACACAGTGTGATATCACACACATTTAAATGTGTCTCTACTGATGTTGTTTGAAGCTGCCAAAGGCTCAGTGAAGTTTTTACACGTCTTCCTGCAGTGAACGTCACAGCAGCTCAACAACTGACATGTGAAAACTGATGCTCAGCACAAGAGGGCGCCTTCATCCTGCAGACCAGGGATGTAGTGGAGGTTAAAGCTCCTCAGCTCAGTTTGTCTGCATGTTTTACAGAAATAAACTGTTGGATAACTGTTTCACAGAATAAATGGACTTAAAACTGGAGTGATTAATTTCTTCATCTTTCATGTTCCATGTTTGAATGAATATAATAAGTAAAAAGGGTGATAAACTGAATAACAAGATGACTCAGTAATGTTGAAAACTGGGGAGCTGTCTCCAAACCCTCTGACTCTAAGAAGAGTTTACCTCCTAACAGCTGAAGTGACCAGTGTTTAAAATAAGAGATGAGCTCTATTGTAAAGTGTTAAACACATGATGTCTCTCTCAACCTGCTCCTCTTCCGAAATGGATCGAAGTTCAGTGACCCCTCGTTCTTCTTCCGTACTCAAACACAGCGAGCTCGACTCTGTGCAACTGTTTCTTCATTCACTCCCCTTCAGATCAACAGCTCGAGGATCGTGTGACCAACATGCAGTGCAGTGCAGGAGCAGACAGGCAGAAATCTCTGAAGCAACACATGCTGTTCAGATCAGAGCTCAAACTGGTTTCAGTTATCGCAAAGTAAAAACTCAGTCGTTTGCACTGAGAGGTGAAATGGAGCAGAAAGCAGTTCAGCTGGACCGGCAGACTTTCTCTTGTTTCATCTGTCTGGATCTGCTGAAAGATCCAGTGACTATTCCCTGTGGACACAGTCACTGCATGAACTGTATTGAAGATCACTGGGACAGAGAAGATGAGAAGAAAATCCAAAGCTGCCCTCAGTGCAGGAAGAGCTTCACACCGAGGCCTGTCCTGGTTAAAAACACCATGTTAGCAGTTTTAGTGGAGGAGCTGAAGAAGCCTGGACTCCAAGCTGCTCCTGCTGATCTCTGCTATGCTGGACCTGAAGATGTGGCCTGTGATGTCTGCACTGGGAGAAAACGGAAAGCTGTCAAGTCCTGTTTATCCTGTCCGGCCTCTTACTGTGAGAAACACCTGCAGCATCATTATGAAGCAGCTCCTTTAAAGAAACACAAGCTGGTGAAGCCGTCAGAGAAGCTCCATGAGAACATCTGCTCTCGTCACGATGAGGTGATGAAGATGTTCTGCCGTACTGATCAGCAGTGTATCTGTTATCTCTGCTCTGTGGAGGAACATAAAGGCCACGACATAGTGTCAGCTGCAGCAGAGAGGACTGAGAGGCAGAGGGAGCTGGAGGGGAGTCGACACAACATCCAGCAGAGAATCCAGGACAGAGAGGAAGATGTGAAGCTGCTTCAACAGGAGGTGGAGACCATCAATCACTCTGCTGATAAAACAGTGAAAGACAGTGAGAAGATCTTCACCCAGCTGATCCATCTCATGGAGAAAAGACGCTCTGATGTGAAGCAGCAGGTCAGATCCCAGCAGGAAACTGAAGTGAGTCGAGTCAAAGAGCTTCAGGAGAAGCTGGAGCAAGAGATCACTGAGTTGAAGAGGAAAGACGCTGAGCTGAAGAAGCTCTCACACACAGAGGATGACAACCAGTTTCTACACAACTACCCCTCACTGTCAGCACTCAGTGAGTCTACACACTCATCCAGCATCAATATCCGTCCTCTCAAGTACTTTGAGGATGTGACAGCAGCTGTGTCAGAGCTCAGAGACAAACTACAGGACGTCCTGAGGGAGACATGGACAAACATCTCACTGACAGTGACTGAAGTGGATGTTTTACTGCCACAATCAGAGCCCAAGACCAGAGCTGACTTCTTAAGATATTCATGTGAAATAACACTGGATCCAAACACAGTCAACACATGGCTGTTATTATCTGAGGGGAACAGAAAGGCAACAAAAATGGAAGTTGAACAGTCTTATTCTAGTCACCCAGATAGATTCACTGACTGGGATCAGGTCCTGAGTAGAGAGAGTCTGACTGGACGCTGTTACTGGGAGGTGGAGTGGGGAGGGGGAGGAGGTGAAGTAGCAGTCGCATACAAGAATATCAGGAGAGTAGGGAAGTCAGATGAAAGTTCATTTGGATTAAATGACAAATCCTGGTCATTGTATTGTTCCGATGACAGTTATAACTTTTGGTACAACAATATAAAAACTCCCGTCTCCAGTCCTCAGTCCTCCAGAGTTGGAGTGTACCTGGATCGCAGTGCAGGTATTCTGTCCTTCTACAGCATCTCTGACACCATGACTCTCCTCCACAGAGTCCAGACCACATTCACTCAGCCTCTCTATGCTGGACTTCATCTTTATCATGGAACCACTGCCGAGTTGTGTGAACTTAAATAGACAGAAGTCATTTCAGGGGACAGTGGGTTAAACTCTGTTTGAATCCTAAAACTTATTTTGTCTTCATGTTTGTTGCTGAGAGCTGATTGTTGTGGCATTTCTTCACTGCACACAGATGACCTGTCAATTGTTTTGATGGATTTGTATGTTGTTGCTTGAGAAAAAGCAGCAGAGCGTCTTTCAAACTGGCAGCTTAGCACCTTTGCCTAGATTGGCTATCTTTCCCTTCTGCAAGGGTGGTGCCCTGTGGTGATCTAATTGAAATCGTATCTTATTATTTATCAAAGAAAGGAATCTTAAATCACATTCACATTTATTTGTTTGGCAGACCAAATGTTGTTGTTGTTGTTGTCGTAAATGTCATGATCATAATCAATAAGCAGATCATGTATTAGTTACTTGTACATAGCTTAGATTCTGCTGAAACAAACTGACTGTGTGGATGAAGTGAATCTGTACATGAAATCACTGAACAAGAGTCATTTAACAGACTTTACTGATGGGATGTGTGAACAAACTGAAGGTTTATAAAATGAATAAACAAACATGAACAAAGTGTTTTGTACTTGTCTTCATTCCAGGGTATCATACAAAACTGATGGAGAAAACAAAACAAGTCAAATATTTTAACTTCTACAACAAATAGAAGATGTGCAGCCTAGATCAGCTCCAGTCATATAATCACTAAATTAACATGGTTGGTCCAGGAGCATGGTCCCCCGAAAGACATTTTTGAATATTTCATATTAAAAAGCATCAATCTGATGCCCCCTGCTAAGAACCCAGTTCAAAACTCTAATGGGGTGCAATGTAAAGCTCTTATTTTGAAGACAAATTCGTCGTCTTTCTTACAGAGAATGTAACGTACTCCTCCCATTCTCCCCATCAGGCGAGGGATCACACACGGGGCCCTGGTGTGGGCTGACTGAGCCGGCTTGCTCCCACAACCCTGGTCATCGGGGACTCAATTGTGAGGCACTTCCACATGAGGGGGGCGTTCACCGTGTCATTTCCCGGAGCCACCATTGCGGACATAATGGGGAAAATACCCAACATCCTGAGCTCGCATCTGCAGACAAAAAGGATTATCATCCACGCAGGTACAAACGACCAGGCAACAGTCCAAACTTTTAAAGCAAGACTTCTCCCACCTTTTTAACATCGTCTCACAGTCCCAGGTGGCTGTTTTTATCTCCGGCCCCACCCCCACATGCGGCAGAGGGATAGGCAGCTTCAGCAGGCTGCTCAGCCTCAACACCTGGCTCTCCTCTGCAACTCACACCATGTTGGCTTCGTTAATAACTTTGATGTGTTCTCGGAGAGGCGACATCTTTTTGGGCCAGACGGGCTTCACCTGAACAGGGCAGGTGCCCGCAAGCTTTCAGCCAACCTGACACATGGCGTACAGCACGCAAACTTTCACAAACCCACACCAGCTGCTCTGTACACCACTGATTGATGTCCCCCAGGTCCTTGCTCCTGTTCATTCAGTTCCACCTCTGACCATCGTATCCACAACACCGGACTTGGACCTCATAGTCTCACCAACACTTTACCCATCCCCGTAATCATTACACTCCATCAGCACATCAGACACTGCCATACCCACTCTGTGAACTTTAATAACCTCAGACTGCTCACAGAAAAATCGACCTCTCTAGTCAACAAGCCACCTGTCAGCATCAACATGGCACTTTTTCATGTTCGCTCTCTTTTAAATACAACTTATTTAATGAATGATGTGATTTTAGATAATAAGTTAGACCAGTGGTTCCCAACCTTTTTTCCTTGAAGCCCCCCCTTGCCTGTGTCCAAGACAAGCCAGGCCCCCCCAACCCCCATACACTAAAAGAATAAAGTGATTAATTACAAACTTTTCTTTGCAAAAATAAACAACAGTTATATTCACCTAGTTTTACAATGTATCGATACATTTCTTCCTTTTTGTGTCATCAGGTGTACCTCATAGGGGTGTTGGTAATAAATAGCTTAATGAATTTAAATGGGGATAATAATAATATATATATATATAATTGGCCATTTTGACTATTTTTGATTTTACCATTATATTTCACCTTAAAAACTATTTAACTTGCCTTGTTTGTTGTCATTATTTTCAGCACAACCTCACATGTGTGACTGTACGGTTATTTTTTCATTTTGACACACATCTCTCAACTCTTTCACCGTCACTGTCGGTCCCTCCACAACTTCCTCCTGTCCCCTCGCAACCAAATCACGTGTCTTGCCATGTAATTTTGTGATTGGCTGGTGTGGTGCCTTTTTCCACCAATAAGAACGTGTTTTTCGCTCGCAAACTTTTCCTGCTTGCGGACACTTTCGTGAGAGAAGTCCGTTTTTACCGTCTCTTCCTGCACCAAACGCGCAGCAAACGTGACGCAAATGTTAGCAAAAAAGCGTGCCGTACATTATTTATCATAAGTCCGGTTTTACTTGGCCTATCAACACAATCTAAAAACTGGTACACAGCTTGAAGCTCCAAAACATAAGTCGGACCGAGACTCACTGAGGCTTCGTCTTGCTGCTATGTCATCTTAAATAGGTCACGTGATTTTGACGTGCCGGCGCGTCAATCGACCTCAGAGGGTTGCACAAATATAACTTTAACATCACAACCTCATAGCAGACAAAGTCGTGCGCTCCCGCTGCGATCTCTGGCGCCCCCCTCGGGGGTTAGACTGTCTTCTTTTAACTGAGACATGGCTTGGCGCTGACGCACCCGCTGTTCTCACCGAGGCTTCCCCACCAAATTTTGATTTTTTAATTTCTACTAGAGAGGGTAGAAGAGGGGGCGGGACGGCATCCATTACTCATAACTCACTAACCTCAAATGGAGTGTTTTTTAACAGTTACACGTCATTTGAGCACCATGCCTTTACTTTACTTTTAGCAGCCCTCCGATTCTCTGTAATAATATATATAGACCACCCCATCACTCTACTTCCTTTATCACTGAATTTTCTGTTCTGTTTTTTTTTACCGTTTTTAAGTAAAATTTTTGAAAAACTGGTTTTTAACCAAGTTAATGACTTTTTAAACAGAAATAACATCTTAGAGAAACATCAGTCTGGTTTTAGGAGAAACCACAGTACAGAGACAGCCCAATGACATCAGATGGGATTTAGATAACAAAAAGCTCACAGTGTTGGTTCTACTAGATCTAAGCGCTGCTTTTGATACAGTAGACCATCACATTTTATTAAACAGACTCAGCCATCTGGTCGGCCTCTCTGGTAAAAAGAGTACTCTAAATCTCCAATTATTAAAAAATTCAGCTGCACGCGTGCTGACGAGGACCAGAGGGCGGGAGCACATTACACCAGTTTTAGAGTCACTGCATTGGCTCCCTGTCCGCTTCAGGATGGATTTTAAGGTTCTTTTACTGGTTTTTAAATATCTTAACGGCCTTGCGCCCTCCTACTTATCTGACCTGCTTTTACCATATCAACCCTCGCTGACGTCCTCCGGCACTGGCCTTTTATCCATACCAAAACCAAGAACTAAAACCCACGGTGAGGCGACATTTAGCCACTATGGCCCCCGCTTGTGGAACAGCCTGCCGGAGAACCTCAGGTCTGCAATGACTGTTGATATTTTTAAGGGAAGGTTAAAGACACACCCCTTTTTTTCTAACTAATAGTTTGAATTCTTATTCCATTCTTATGTGGTTCTATCTTGTTTTCTAAAAACGATTTTAATCTTAAATCATTTTATTTTTATTTATCTTCAGTACTATTTTATTTATTTTTTTATATTTGTATGTATTTTTATCCTTTTAGCTGTTCACTCCATTTACTTATCTTTGTCAGGGTTTTTATCTTATCTTATGTTTTTAGTTTTTAAGGTTTAACTCCAGAGTTTCCTCAGGAGGGTCCTCCACACTGGGACCTATGTCTGGATTGCTCCTGGGGTGCTGTCCTTGGGTCCCTTCGGCCCAGCCAGCTGTTGTCTGTTAGGGTCGGGGGGCCTGGGCACTGGTGCCCCCCGTGGCACAGCCTGTGACTTCTCCCAAAGGTGGCGTTTTCCTCGATCCTCAGTGCCTTGCCATGTCTCCTTATTGCCAGTAGTAAGAGTGTGCAGGGGTGTGTGTGTGTACGTGTGTGTGTGTGTGTGTGTGTGTGTGCGTGCGTGTATGTATGTGTGCGTGTATAGAGTATGGAAGGTGGGAGGGAGGGGCTTTCTTTATTATTGTTCTATCTCTTCTTTCTGTAAAGCACTTTGTGCTACATGTCCTTGTATGAAAAGTGCTCTATAAATAAAGTTGATTGGATGGATCAAAGTTCAATGACCCCTCGCTGTTCTTCATGCTCTCAAACACAGCGAGCTCCACTTTGTGCAACTGTTTCCTCATTCACTCCCCTTCAGCTCTACAGCTGGAGGATCGGTGTGACCAACATGCAGTGCAGTGCAGGAGCAGACAGACACACATCACTGAAGCAACACATGCTGTCAGATCAGAGCTCAAACTGGTTTCAGTTATCAGGAGGTGAAACTCCGACAGTCGTTTGCACTGAGAGGTGAAATGGCGCAGAAAGAAGTTCAGCTGGACCGGGAGACTTTCTCTTGTTTCATCTGTCTGGATCTGCTGAAGGATCCAGTGACTATTCCCTGTGGACACAGTTACTGCATGAACTGTATTAAAGATCACTGGGACAAAGAAGATGTAAAGAATATCCACAGCTGTCCTCAGTGTAGGCAGGCCTTCACATCGAGGCCTGTCCTGGTTAAAAACACCATGTTAGCAGTTTTAGTGGAGGAGCTGAAGAAGCCTGGACTCCAAGCTGCTCCTGCTGATCACTGCTATGCTGGACCTGAAGATGTGGCCTGTGATGTCTGCAGTGGGAGGAAACGGAAAGCTGTCAAGTCCTGTTTATCCTGTCCGGCCTCTTACTGTGAGAAACACCTGCAGCATCATTATGAAGCAGCTCCTTTAAAGATACACAAGCTGGTGGAGCCCACAGAGAAGCTCCAGGAGAACATGTGCTCTCGTCACGATGAGGTGATGAAGATGTTCTGCCGTACTGATCAGCAGTGTATCTGTTATCTCTGCTCTGTGGAGGAACATAAAGGCCACGACATAGTGTCAGCTGCAGCAGAGAGGACTGAGAGGCAGAGAGAGCTGGAGGGGAGTCGACACAACATCCAGCAGAGAATCCAGGACAGAGAGGAAGATGTGAAGCTGCTTCAACAGGAGGTGGAGGCCATCAATCGCTCTGCTGATAAAACAGTAAAGCACAATGAGAAGATCTTCACCCAGCTGATCCGTCTCATGGAGAAAAGACGCTCTGATGTGAAGCAGCAGGTCAGATCCCAGCAGGAAACTGAAGTGAGTCGAGTCAAAGAGCTTCAGGAGAAGCTGGAGCAGGAGATCACTGAGCTGAAGAGGAAAGACGCTGAGCTGAAGAAGCTCTCACACACAGAGGATCACAACCAGTTTATACACAACTACCCCTCACTGTCAGCACTCAGTGAGTCTACACACTCATCCATCATCAAGATCCGTCCTCTGAGATACTTTGAGGATGTGACAGCAGCTGTGTCAGAGCTCAGAGACAAACTACAGGACGTCCTGAGAGAGACATGGACAAACATCTCACTGTCAGTGACTGATGTGGTTGTTTTACTGCCACAACCAGAGCCAAAGACCAGAACTGGATTCTTGAAATATTCACGTGAAATCACACTGGATCCAAATACATCAAACACATGGCTGTTATTATCTGCAGGGAACAGAAAAGCAACTAAAATGGAAAATGAACAGTCTTATTCTAGTCACCCAGACAGATTCACTGGCTGGGCTCAGGTCCTGAGTAGAGAGAGTCTGACTGGACGTTGTTACTGGGAGGTGGAGTGGAGAGGAAGAGCAGTTGAAGTAGCAGTCGCCTACAAGAGTATCAGGAGAGCAGGGAAGTCAGATGAATATAGATTTGGATGTAATAACAAATCCTGGTCATTAGATTGTTCCAATGACAGTTACGACTTTTGGTACAACAGTATCGAAACTCCTATCTCACGTCCTCGGTCCTCCAGAGTTGGAGTGTACCTGGATCACAGTGCAGGTATTCTGTCCTTCTACAGCGTCTCTGACACCATGACTCTCCTCCACAGAGTCCAGACCACATTCACTCAGCCGCTCTATGCTGGACTTTGGCTTTACAGTGGAAGTACTGCTGAGTTGTGTAAACTCAAATAGACAGAAGTCATTTGGGGACAGTGGGTTAAATTCTGTGTTTGAATCCTTGAACTTATTTTGTCTTAATGTTAGTTGCTGAGAGCTGATTGTTGTTGCATTTCTTCACTGCACAGAGATCATCTGTCAATTGTTTTGATGGATTTGTATGTTGTTGTTTGAGAGAAAGCAGCAGAGCTTCCTTCATCCTGGATTTTTAGTTGGCACCTTTTTGTAAATTTTTAAAGAAATTTAAAATCACATTCACATTCATTTGTTTGGCAGACCAAATGTTGTTGTTGTTGTTGTTGTCCAAATCAAATCATGCATAAGGGATTATTAAACTGTAAATATCATGATCATAATCAATAAGCAGATCATTGATTAGTTTCTTGCACATAGCTGAGATTCTGCTCAAACAAACTGACTGTGTTGATGAAGTGAATCTGTCCAGAAATCTCTGAACAAGAGTTATTTAACAGACTTTACTGATGGGATGTGTGAACAAACTGAAGGTTTATAAAATGAATTATTACACGGCTCTTCTCACTGCTGCAGAACGCTCCATTCACTTGAATGGGGCTTCCCAACGTTCGGCGGTCTGTTATTTTCGCATAACAGACCGCTGCTAAGCATATCTGACCGTCGTCAAGG